>JBBPBX010017201.1:0-33009 GCA_038048925.1 Garcialebias charrua | reverse complement strand
AAAAAAAAAAGTTAGAACTCAACCACTTTGACATATGTTAAGCTCAGATCTGATGTTTACTCAGATGTGGTAGAAGCTGTGCATCATCCCCCTCATATATTTTGAGCACCACACATTGAGTCAAGTTTTTACTTAGAAATTTAGTATTACCTTTTGATTCCAAACCTATCTGTGAGTTGGGAGAATAACTTATGGACTACTGGTCATACTTGAATGAAACTATTCAGAAAGTCACTGATTAACATTTGGAGTCAAGTCAGTTCAAGATTGCTACAGATCAGTAATATTTGCTCACATTCACCCAAAACTTGTCATGGTAGTAGCTGAAATTTATTCACATCAAAATGTTGACAGTGATGTATTGCAATATTGCATCAAATCATGCATATTATTTTCAAGGTTTGACCAAAACTTTATTTAAATTTAATCTTATTCTTCTTTTGGCTTTTCCCTTTTCAGGGGTCTTCACAGCGAGTCGTCTTCCTCCATCTCGCTCTGTCCTCTGCAACCTCTGTCCTCACTCCAACTACCTCCATGTCCTCTCTAACTGCATCCATATATCTCCTCTTTGGCTTCCTCTGTCTTTTTCCTGGAAGCTGCACTTCTAACATCCTTGTACTAATATACCCACTGTCCCTCCTCTGGACATGTCTAAACCATTTCAGTCTGGTCTCTCTAATTTTATCTCCCAGTTGTTCAACATGTGCTGTACCTCTGATTATTTCATTCCTAATCTTAACAGTCATTGCCACTCCTAAGGAGAACCTCAGCATCTTCATTTCTGCTACTTCCAGTTCATTCTCCTGTCTTTTTGCCAATGTCACTGTCTCCAGACTAGGGGTGGGCGATATGGCTCAAATATTATATTGTGATATTTCAGAGCATTCTGACGATAAAGATAAATTTCATGATATAACCAAAACAAACAAAAAAACAGAAATCAAAGTTATTTATTTGACAAAATTACCTAAACATGTTGCTTTGCAGTATTATATAAAATAAAAAAACAACAAGGGGTAATTTTACTGAAATTACTTTATTTAGTAAAGTATTCAGTCTCCAAGTATAAAAAAAAGATCCTTCTGTTATTTAGATTGAAAAAGTCTGCAAAAAATATAGATCAACAAAATTCACCACAAAAACTAAAGTGCAGGTGTAGTTTCCCAAAACAACTAAATAAAATGAAGCTTAAGATCTGTTGAGCATAAATGAAACCTACAACAATATAAATGTTGCCTTTAAATGAGCTATAACTTCCAGAACTTGCAACAAGGTGATCAGCTGACCCTGACGCTTGTGGTGTTTCAGCTTAATCTATGCATGCGGGAATGATTCATTTATCTGACTGACCTGTCTTTGATCACCTGCCTCTTGGTCCGTGGACCGACTGTGGAACTCAAGAGAAAGTTGAGCTACGGGTGTTTGTACCAAGAGTTTAGAGCAGGGGAGATGCAGCCCGCACCGGCAGCTCAGAGCGGGGTGGGGTGAGGGAGAGACAGTTGAACTGTCTGTACCTGTAGTTTACAGCTGGATGGAGAGAAGCTTAGATGTGCATTGTTTGTTTTTAGCATTTTAGCTAGCTAGTATTGCACATAACTAATTAGCGTTACACCAGTACAGCCAGGTGGAGGGTGAGACATTTCTGCTGCTGCTGCTACTGTGTTTTTGTTTTTTCCTGATTGGCTGGCAGCCTGACGTCAGAGTATTCGGTCCTTCCCGATTGGTCAGTTCCATCAGGGAATGGGAGGAGATTAGTTGACGTCAAGTGAAGGTCAGGAAGAATTGTTTTGAAGAGGCAGAGAACAGATTGTTTTAAGAAAAGACAGAAAACAGACGCCAGATATATAGGGATATATAGGGGCCGAGATGGTGTAGAGGCAGGGCAGCCGGCTCAGGACCGGGTTCGATCCCCAGTCACTGCATACCTCGTTGTGTCCCTGGGCAAGACACTTAACCCTGAGTTGCTCCCTGTAGGACTGGCTGGCACCTTGCATGGAAGCCTACCGCTACCGGTGAATGAATGTGTGTATGAATGGGTGGATGGCTGGTACTGTGAAGCGCTTTGGGGCCCCTCATAGTGGGTTGGAAAACGCTATATAAGTAAGCTCCAGTTACCATTTAACATATATGAGTAAACTGATTAATGTATTTTTTTTTTTTTTTTTTTTTTTTTCCATTTATAGATGGCCTCCCTTCACACCTTATAGCCATCCTCTCACTCCAATATGTATTTTTTTTTTTTTTTTAATAGAGAGAAAGAAAGAAAGAAAGAAAAGAGAAAGTGAGACAACAAAACAACAATTATCCACAGAAAGAGCACAATGCAAACACACCAAACCTCCGTACACAATCCTGCAAAGCACATGACAGAACACAGCAACTAAACATACAAACATAAAGACTGATAATATTCATGACCTTGCAGTAGATTTCTATAAATACACATACCCATACCTACAAATATATATACAATATACATACATATATATTTATATTCAGTTATATACCCATCTACATACATCTACATATACATCCCTGCATCCATTTGTGTGTGGTTGTGAGCATGCATAAGTGAATAAGGTCCCTCCAATAGAACATTTAGTAGCGACTGTGAAGCATCAGAGACCCGTCCCCCCAAAGCCCGAGACAGACGAAGGGGTGATCAAAGCCCAAGACCCCAGGTAGGACCCTGAGCCCAGAGTCCCCAGGACCACCCGAACAGGACGAGCCACTCGTCCACTCCCCAGATCCGACCAAGTGGAAGAACCGGACGAACCCCACCAGGGACCACACACAATGACGCCCCGGTGTCAACAGCGACAAATACACAAGCCCCCGCCGGAGCCCGCCGTACCGACGTAGCCCCAGGGCCGGTCACCGAGGCTCGGGCACCGGGGACGCCCATCCCTCAGGTCCAGACCCGACAGGACCAGAGGACCCGAGCCCCACCAGGCAGCCACCAGGCCGAGCCGACAAACGCCCAAGCGCCCAGCCCCAGATAGTGAGGGCCCCAAGCACGCCCGCAGGCAGAGGAACACCCACCAGGGGGCCACGTGGCAGGAGCGCGACACTAAGCAGCCTCAGAAGTGTCAGAGAGGGGGCAGTTTAAGCTGTTTAAGATTAAGCTGTTTCTAACTTCTAAACAAAACTGAGAAGTACAATTTGACATAACCTTGGACTTTAAACAGAGTTTGATTAATATGTCCACATATTAAAGAATACACCATTTGAACATTAACAATGACCATTCACATATTGAAGTATAACACTGCTCATACGGATAACACAAGGTTATAAAATGACTGAAGGTTATGCTGTTGAAATATTTGAATTAGAACAAAAAGTCTCTTGGTGATTTAATTTGTGTCTTGATTCAAATTAATGGAATAAAATAGTGTCCATGCTTTCTTGAAGGTTTCAAAGAGAAGATGTACCACCAAGAGTTTTCAGAGACAAAGGTATCTAACTACACTGGCAACAGTCAGACTGTGAGCTCTCTACAAGTCTATGAGAGTAAGTTTGCTGAACTTGATAAAATGTACCAACATCTATACCAACATCAACAAAATACCACAGCCATTTTAAATCAAGTTTCTCACAATGTAGCTGCCATAGACAGCAAATTAACTCCTGCCACACCTGCTAATCCACCTTCTGTTCCCAGCTCATCTCCAAGTCCCGTTTTGTCATTCAGAGACCTAACCGTGGTCAACTGAGATGCAGGATTACACTTTTGTCTCTTTGAACTATCCCAGTGGTACCTTTTTTACTGTCCCTCTCAGTAAACAGACATTTAACACATTTTATTCCATTTAGTTGGAGTCTAAGAACATAGTCTCTCACAAAGACACTATTACTACTCTTTTAATTGTGTTCTAATACAAATGTAATCTGAAGTATCACCTGTGTTATTCATGAGCAGTTGTTGTACTTTACAATATGTTTTATGATCACAGATGCTGGTTTATTCTGCACCAAAGATGGTGCTCAAGAACTGTGTGAAAGGTGAAGGCCCGTGTCGGAGTGGCCTGGCAGTTTTGTTTAGAAACGGAGAATACAGTTAATCAATTGTTTTCATGAGAATGGCTCCAGAACTCCTTGTCTTCCTCCAAACAATTTCTTTTTGTTTCTTGCTGCTTCTGACTTTCACCTTGAATCCTGATAACGTCAAAGTGAACTCTTTGACGTGACTCTAACTCCCTTCCACTGGTCCACGACCAATCAGGAGACTGAGTTTCTGATCTCAACACTTTTAGAAAAGTGTTTGCTTCCGTGAACGCTTCAGTCTGATCGGGAAGTAAGAGCTGGCATGCTCTCTCTTCCAAAGCTTTGGACGTGTTACACTTTTACTATTTTATGCTTATGTTTATTAAATGTTTCAGTGTTTTAGTGTTTAAATGGTTACTGTTGCACCGAGGGACTGAGAGAAATGCAATTTCAATTCTGTGTATGTCCTGTACATATTGCAGTTCTGACAATAAAGTTGACTTTGACTTTGACTTTATTCTAAAATAACTTACATTGTTCACCACCCATTGTGGAATGGGTGGTGGCCGAGGGCGGGGACCCTGGCGGTCTGATCCTCGGCTACAGAAGCTGGCCATTGGGACATGGAATGTCACCTCTCTGGTGGGGAAGGAGCCTGAGCTAGTGTGTGAGGTTGAGAGGTTCCGGCTAGAAATAGTCGGACTCACCTCAACGCATGGCTCTGGCTCTGGAACCAGTTTCCTTGAGAGGGGTTGGACACTCTTCCACTCTGGAGTTGCCCCTGGTGAGAGGCGCCGAGCAGGAGTGGGCATACTTGTTGCCCCCCATCTTGGTGCCTGTACGTTGGGGTTCACCCCGGTGAACGAGAGGGTAGCCTCCCTTCGCCTACGTGTGGGGGGACGGGCTCTGACTGTTGTTTGTGCCTATGCGCCGAACGGCAGCGCAGATTACCCACCCTTTTTGGAGTCCTTGGAGGGGGTATTGGAGGGTGCGCCTCCTGGGGACTCCCTTGTTCTGCTGGGGGACTTCAACGCTCACGTGGGCAATGACAGTGAGACCTGGAGGGGTGTGGTTGGGAGGAACGGCCCCCCTGATCTGAACCCGAGTGGTGTTCTGTTGTTGGACTTCTGTGCTCGTCATGGATTGTCCATAACGAACACCATGTTCAGGCATAAGGGTGTCCATATGTGCTCTTGGCACCAGGACACCCTAGGTCGTAGTTCAATGATCGACTTTGTTGTCGTCTCATCTGATCTGCGGCCGCATGTCCTGGACACTCGGGTGAAGAGAGGGGCGGAGCTGTCAACTGACCACTACCTGGTGGTGAGTTGGCTCCGATGGTGGGGGAGGATGCCGGTCAGACCTGGCAGACCCAAACGTATTGTGAGGGTCTGCTGGGAACGTCTGGCAGAGTCTCCCGTAAGACGGAGCTTTAACTCCCACCTCCGGGAGAGCTTTGAACACGTTCCGAGGGAGGCGGGGGACATTGAGCCCGAGTGGGCCATGTTTCGCGCCTCTATTGTCGAGGCAGCTTATCGGAGTTGTGGCCGCAAGGTTGTTGGTGCCTGTCGTGGTGGCAACCCTCGAACCCGGTGGTGGACACCGGCGGTGAGGGATGCTGTCAAGCTGAAGAAGGAGTCCTATTGGGCCTTTTTGGCCTGTGGGACCCCGGAAGCAGCAGATAGGTACCGGCAGTCCAAGCGGCATGCGGCTCGGGTGGTTGCTGAGGCAAAAACTCGGGCGTGGGAGGAGTTCGGAGAGGCCATGGAGAATGACTTCCGTACGGCTTCGAGGCGATTCTGGTCCACCATCCGGCGTCTCAGGGGGGGAAAGCGGTACGCGACCAACACCATTTATGGTGGGGATGGCGTGCTGTTGACCTCAACTCGGGATGTTGTGAGTCGGTGGGCGGAATACTTCGAAGACCTCCTCAATCCTACTGGCACGTCTTCCACTGAGGAAGCGGAGCCTGGGGACTTTGGGTCGGGCTCTCCAATCTCTGGTGCTGAGGTCGCCGAGGTGGTTAAAAAGCTCCGCGGTGGCAAGGCTCCGGGGGTGGATGAGATTCGTCCTGAGTTCCTTAGGGCTCTGGATGTTGTGGGGTTGTGTTGGCTTACGCGACTCTGCAATATCGCGTGGACATCGGGGGCAGTTCCCTTGGATTGGCAGACTGGGGTGGTGGTTCCCCTATTCAAAAAGGGGGACCGTAGGGTGTGTTCCAACTATAGAGGGATCACACTCTTAAGCCTCCCTGGTAAGGTCTATTCAGGGGTTCTGGAGAGGAGGGTCCGTCGGATAGTCGAACCTCGGATTCAGGAGGAGCAGTGTGGTTTTCGTCCTGGTCGTGGAACACTAGACCAGCTCTACACCCTCAACAGGGTCCTGGAGGGTGCGTGGGAGTTTGCCCAACCAGTTTACATGTGCTTTGTGGACTTGGAAAAGGCATTCGACCGCGTCCCTCGGGGGGTTCTGTGGGGGGTACTCCGGGAGTATGGGGTACCAGGCCCATTGATATGGGCTGTTAGGTCCCTGTACGACCGGTGTCAGAGCTTGGTCCGCATTGCCGGCAGTAAGTCAGGCTCGTTTCCGGTGAGAGTTGGACTCCGCCAAGGTTGCCCTTTGTCACCGATTCTGTTTATAACTTTTATGGACAGAATTTCTAGGCGCAGCCAAGGTGTTGAGAGGATCCGTTTTGGTGGCCTTAGAATCGCTTCTCTGTTTTTTGCAGATGATGTGGTCCTATTGGCTTCATCAGCTCGTGATCTACAGCTTTCACTGGAGCGGTTTGCAGCTGAGTGTGATGCGGCCGGGATGAGGATCAGTTCCTCCAAATCCGAGGCCATGGTCTTGAGCCGGAAAAGGGTAGCATGCCCTCTCCGGGTCGGGGAGGAGGTCCTGCCCCAAGTGGAGGAGTTTAAGTATCTCGGGATCTTGTTCACGAATGAGGGAAAACTGGAGCGTGAGATCGATAGGCGGATAGGTGCAGCGTCCGCAGTGAAGCGGGCGCTGTACCGGTCTGTCGTGGTGAAGAGAGAGCTGAGTCAAAAGGCAAAGCTCTCAATTTACCGATCGATCTACGTTCCCACCCTCATCTATGGTCATGAGCTTTGGGTTATGACCGAAAGAACAAGATCTCGGATACAAGCGGCTGAAATGAGTTTTCTCCGCAGGGTGGCTGGACTCTCCCTTAGAGATAGGGTGAGAAGCTCAGTCATCCGGGAGGGACTCGGAGTAGAGCCGCTGCTTCTCCACATCGAGAGGAGCCAGTTGAGGTGGCTCGGGCATCTGGTTAGGATGCCTCCTGGACGCCTCCCTGGTGAGGTGTTCCGGGCATGTCCCACCGGGAGGAGACCCAGAGGAAGACCCAGGATACGCTGGAGGGACTATGTTTCTCGGCTGGCCTGGGAACGCCTTGGGATTCCCCCAGAGGAGCTGCTCCAAGTGGCTGGGGAGAGGGAAGTCTGGGCCTCCCTACTTAGGCTGCTACCCCCGCGACCCGACCCCGGATAAGCGGAAGAAAATGGATGGATGGATGGATGGATGTTCCCTTTCAGTCGGTCTCTCGGTGCAACATACTTGCTATGGAAATTGCGCCCCCGCGCGATTACCTGAAGGAATATACTCACGCCTTTACGGCTAGGGGCGTCACCGCCGCGCCAGAGGCCCCGCCCTCTGGTTACTTAAGCGGCTTGCGCCCCTCCATCTTTCTCCAAAGTTTGCACTTCACCGAGCTTTCAGCATTGAAAAGGGCCAGCTATGTTGCACCTCGTTCCCTTCCTTCAGGGAACATGAGTTATGGTGCATAACTTTCAGTTCCCTTTCAGTTGGTCTCTCGGTGCAACATACTTGCTATGGGAACGTAATCCACTCACGCCCTTGAAATGCTCAGTAAAATGCATGCTAGAGTGAACGTCTGCCTGTGACCAACAGGCACCTCAAGGCTACTTTCTACTGTGTGCTAGAAAGGACAGCCTGAGTGACGTCACCCGCAGTAACATCCAAACTGTAATGCTTTGCAAAAGTATTTAATGAACTCCAATTCATAGCAGCACAGATGTCTGCGACTGGCACACGGGGCGGCCGTGGCGTAGTGGTAATGGCAGTCGTCCCTCGATCGGAAGGTTGGCGGTTCGAATCCCGGTTCCCCACACCATGTGTCGTTGTGTCCTTGGGCAAGACACTTAACCCCGAGTTGCTCCCGGTAGGACTGGAAAGCACCTTGCATGGTAGTCTGCCGCTACCGGTGTATGAATGTGTGTAGCATTCAATGTGTGTAGCACTTTGAGATTTTCACTAATGAAAAGTGCGTTATAAATTGAATTAATTATTATTATTATTATTATTATTATTAAATAGTGACCAGGAAGTGGCCAAGCCCCTAGTGGAGTGAGCATGCACTCCAAAGGGTACCTGTTGACCTTTGCTACTGTAGGCCCTCTTAATGGCCTCAGTCACCCAATGTGAGAGGCGTTGTTTTGATAGGGCTCTCCCTGTAGCAGGTGCTGCAAAGCAGACGAACAGTTGGTTTGTTTTCCTCCTTTCGGCTGTTCTTTGCATGTAGGTGCGTAAAGCCCTCATTGGACAGAGAGCCTGTAGCCTTTCCTGTTCCTGAGTGAGAACAGGGGCGGTAGAAAGGAGGAGAGATCAAAGTCTAGACTCCTGTGGTTCAAGGTCAAGACCTTGGGGGTATATACAGGATTAGGCCTTAAGATGACCTTTGACCCATCAGGGGCGAATCTGGTACACATTGGATGTACAAACAATGCGTGAAGGTCACCCACGCGTTTTGCTGAGCAAAGTGCCAGGAGTAGAGCAGTTTTGTAAGATAGTAAATCTATCTTAACCTTGCTCAGTGGCTTGAATGGAGGGTCACAAAGAGCCCCCAGGACCAGGCCAAGATCCCAACCAGGGGTCAGGGTCCTGCAAGGTGGTTTGGTCCGAAGGACACCCCTCATAAAACTTATTATGATTGGATGTGCTCCGGGTGTCTTGTATCCCCAGCCTTCATGACAGGCTGAGATTACTGATAGGAAAACTTTAATCGTTGAATAAGAACAACCTTTTTCCAGTAAATCCTGAAGGAAAGTCAGGAGTTGAGCCAAGTCGCATGCATAAGAAATAATATTTCTTTCTGAGCACCAGGCTTCAAAGATGCGCCACTTTTGTTCGTATAAAGATTGTGTTGAACCAGCACGGGCATTCTGTATGGTCAATACCACATTTTCTGGCAAGCCTGACGCCATCAACCTGTTCTTTTCAGCCAACAAGCTGAGGCTTTTGGTAGTTCCTGGCCTAAGTGGTTGTATTGCCCCTTCTGGTGACACAGAAGCTGTTAACCCCTGGGGGTCAACCAGATTAGGAAGGCCTTCTTGTTGATGTGCTCCCAAGTTACCCTGCTCAGGGTTAATTGAGGGCCGATGTAGCCTGTCAACTTTATTAGACAGGTTTGGATCGGAAAATATATTTTCCCCCTCCAAATCTGGAGTTCTGTCGTGAGGTTGCGAGTTATGTAAACAAGCAGATCTCCTAACTCCAATCCGTTCCTTGGGATTTTCCAGTTTACTGGTCCTTTGCTTTAATGGAGCGTTGGCACCAGGAAAACCAACCGAGGTCCGTGTATCACCCCTTGGGGGAATTATTTTTGAAAGCAGTTTTGGATCAGCACAGAACGGGGAGAGATGTGATGTCTGAGAACTACTCAGGCATTTCATGTCCCTCGTTAATAACAAAGGAGCAGCTGCGCCGTGCGAGCATGGGGGTGTACCTCCTGGTTTGGCAGAATTGAGATTATTTGATGATAAGGAGCTCAGTTCCTGTTGGAAAACAGGAAGAGAAATCTGATTCGGCTCTAGTTTGTTTTTATCCACAACGTGCTGAACACAGTCATTGTTGTGAAGGTGTGAAATTTGTAGTTGCCTGAGGGCATCTGATGAAGCCCCCCGTTGTCAAACTTTGTCAGCTTGCCTCTCTGAGGAGCTGACATGTCACGTGTTCGTCTGGTTAGTGTATTGGCTCTCCCGTTGTTCACAATAGAACTAGGGCTTGAGCACGTGACCCTCCCCACCTGTCTTCCTGAGAGGTGTGGGGGGTTTCACAGACGCCTCTGCATCTGCTCATTGCAGAGACACTCTGTTGGGGCTTATCAATTATGCTAATACCCCATGGGCCGTGAGAGAGAGGGGTAAAAAGTCCCTCTCTTTATGACGGCTTGCAGGTCAGAAGACCTGTTCCTTTTGTTGTTGTTGTTTGTGGGGTTTTTTTGTTTTTGTTTTTTGGTCAATAAAACAGAGAGGAGCTGTTTCATGAACTTTATTCATGCATATGTGCTATGACCTACATGATTTTATGTCACTCACAGCAGAGGAAGTATGATTTATGCATGCTATGAATATACCAGCTGATTGTACTGTGTTACAAGCAAAGTCTGGACATGAAGGGATCATTCCCGTTGCCACGTGGGCGGGTGACCCTGTAACGTGGAAACGTGGACCTGGTTCATCAGGCACGTTTCTTTCTGTTGTCACGATTCGCCGAGGAGTCCCTGTGTTTGGTCGCCTGACGGGGGACAAACCTGTTTTTGCTCCATGCGTGCTCTGTACGAGGTGGGCCCTGCGGGGGTCTTTGCCTGGGCTCCTCCTCGTATGTTGGCCGCTTCTGCGGTGGGGCACGGGTTGCTGAGTGGTGCCGAGACTGCGTAGGTCTGCTACCAGCAGACTCCCTTGGTGGTGCAAAGCTTCTCCGGGGAATGCCCACCCGGAGAGCTTCCGCCTGTCTGCGTCTTTGGTCCAGCTTGGTCTGAATTCGCTCCAAAGCTTTACCAAATAACCCCACCGGCTCTATCGAGTGGTGGAGAAAAGGCACCTTCTGTCCCTCCGGGAGATCCGTCAGAGTCATCCAGAGGTGGCGGATCACAATGACCACTTCCGCCATTCCTCTGCCTTGTGCAACAGCAGCTGTCCCCATCATACGGAGCACAAAGTCTGTTGCTCTACGGGCTTCATCCAGCAATTCGGCAGCCTCCTGCTTGTCCATTGTCGTTTGGAGCTGTTGCAATTTTTCGGCTAGGTAAGCCTGCATTAACACGGACGCGTTCATGGCGCGTGCCGCGAGTCCCTGAGCCCTGTAGGATTTCTCGAGAAGAGACGCCGAGGCCCGGCAAGCCTTGCTGGGAAGAGTTGGTTTTGTTCCTGATGATTTAGGAGCCAGGTGAGATGCTAGAGTGTCCTCGATCTGAGGCACGTTAGCTATTCCCACTTACCCATCCCATCCACGTCGAGGAACTGTGAGAGGTGGAGAAGCATAAGGGCTCGTGGCTGAGTCCAGGTGCGCGTTAGTTCTGTCAGAAAGTCCGGGGACATGGGCATCTTTTGCCTCGTGGCGGCCTGCTGCTTCGAGTAGAAATAGTTTCCTGCCAGCCTCGTGACTTGTTGGCAAGACGGAGGTTCAGGCCATGGGATGTGCAGTGCGTCCGTTGCTCTGTGGTACAATTCGAACAGAGCAGGGATGGAAAAGTCAGTTTCTGGGAGCACAGGTACTGGGGTCTGGGAGAGGTCTTCACCCTGATCCTCCAGTTCCACATCCGCTTCCTCCGTTGAAAATTTGCCCGAGGCTGAAATTGAGATCTCGTCCTCGTTCATCATGCCCCGGGTGTCGAATTTGACTGTTAAGTCCACCATGGGAGCCAGCACGTCAGGGCTGTCGCCCCATTCGACACGTGTGCTGTCATGTAGAGCCATATTCTCCAACTCCGGCGTGGGGGTGAGGGGTTCCGTGGTGTCCGCGTCCACTGGTGTCGCTGAAGAGCTCATGGCTTTGGCAACGAGGTCAAACCGATGCCGTAGCACCGCATCCATCATGAGGCTGCAGTGTGGGCAAAAGTCGGGCGTATCCAGTGCTGATTTTGCATGAAGCATACCCAAGCAGACTGGACAGGCCTCGTGGGTGTCCGTTTCTGCGAGGGAAAAGCCACATCCACTGGGACAGGCGCGCGAAGTTGGGCTCGCCGTCCCGCTGGTTTTCCTTGGAAGTCTCGCTTTTCGTTTTCCTTTCTCCGGAGGCATGTCCGAGATGAGGCGAGCGAGTCCTTCCAGAATCTTCTTTCTTTTTTCTTGAAAAGTCTCCTCCGTCGCGTCGCTTTCGCTGGCTAGCTCGCTAGGAGTTAGCGAGGTAGCTTTTTTTTGTGGCGTAGTTAGCGCCGTCGAGCGAAGCAACCTGTAGAGAGAGAAGAAAATACTTTGGGGTTAAGAGAAATGTGCCGGACTAGCTTTCGCTAGTCCAGTAGTACGCAGGAATAATTCTCTGTGCGCTCTGTGTAGGGAGCAAGCTCACCTCTGGTTGAGCGATGAAGCAACAGAGAAGTCCCGCGAAGAGGTAGTTCAGTTTTAAGCGAGGTGAAGGGCAAAAAAGAGAAAGATGGAGGGGCGCAAGCCACTTAAGTAACCAGAGGGCGGGGCCTCTGGCGCGGCGGTGACGCCCCTAGCCGTAAAGGCGTGAGTATATTCCTTCAGGTAATCGCGCGGGGGCGCAATTCCCATAGCAAGTGTGTTGCAACGAGAGACCAACTGAAAGGGAACTGTTCAGTAGAGTTTGGTCCATACAGGCAGATGGAGGATCATGAAGCCAGCCACCATGACAGGCCTGAGGCTGGAAGGAATGATCCATGATGGCAAGATGGCACAATGGCAAGGCAGCTGTGGGCTCCTCACCATGTACAACATGACTGCCTGCTCGGCACTCACCCCCACCACTCTTTTAGGGGCAGAGATTTCATTAAGGGTAGACACGGAAATGATTCACTTGAAGAGGCAGATCATATGCTGTGTTTAAAATTAATGCTCATGCAATTATTTTCAGTTTACATATCCAATATGTTTATCAACATCAAAGTTTCTTTTTTTGTCATTGACACCACATGTGGTGGAACAAAATTGTGTACACATGGTCCCAATTACATCCAGCAAAAGTATAAATTGTCAAGAAAAACCGTAATAAGATCTAAGATATGAACTAAAGGCTCCCACATACTCAGGTGTACTGTGCGTACTCGGTAAGCCATGTGGACACTTCACACACTGTCCACAGATAGTTGAGACTTCATAATAGGGCGGGAACTCTGATGGGTTGCAGCCCAGCTCCGCAGGCAAAGGGTGTTTACCTTTGGGATAAATTGAGGTTGCCAATTGGTCAGTTGCTGATACGTCCACTGGATTGATTAACAGGTTGCAAAAAAAAAAAACAACTAGAGCTGGGTAGAGGCAACTGGCATCCCAAAAGAAGCAGCAGCACTGTTCTGTGTTTATATGTTGTTAATAAAAAGTTCTTTAAAAAAAACGGAGCACTGGCCCTGTAGACCACACATCAGACCGGCCCACCGGGAAATCTCCAGACCCTCCCACAGCCACTGCTATTAATTCTCTCATGAAAAATTCCTTCATTTCTTACAATTTCAGTCATGGTGTCAACTGACGAGGAGGAAGAGATCCTTGCCTCTTGGCAAAAAAAAAAAAAGAAAAGAAAGGGTGGTACAGAAAAAAGAAGGATTAAAAAGAGAAAGGCTCTGGAAACAGATGCAGCTAAATGTGCAAACATTTACACATTTTTCACTCAAACAGCTGCAGTTTGTAAATGAGATAGATCAAACAGGTGAGACATGATGTTGAACTTTGCTGAAAAACACTGTTCAAGTTAATTATCAAGTTAATGAATTTTGTGGTGTGTGGCATTGTGACATAACATACTGTTATATAATTTAAATAATATTATATGAGTCTGGTGAAGACCTGCAATATGCCCATTAATCACACAAAAAATAAATAAGTCCCTATAATCTGGTCATGTTCCATTGCCTCTAAAAACTGCCATCATTAGGCCTCTTCTGAAAAAATCCATTTTGGATCCAGACGCTCTTTCTAATTACCAACCAATTTCCCACCTCCCATTTCTGTCCAAAGTGCTGGAAAAAGCAGTCGCTGCTCAGCTGCAGGACCACCTACAACAACACTCTCTGTATGAGAAGTTTCAGTCTGGCTTCCGTGCAGCTCACAGTACTGAGACCACATTGCTGAGAGTTACCAATGATGTCCACATGGCTGCTGACATTGGTTCTCCCTCCATCCTTGTCCTCCTTGACCTCACTGCAGCTTTCGACACTGTGGACCATAGTATCCTCCTCCACCATCTCCATGTGGAGGTCGGTCTCTGTGACACTGTCCTGGACTGGTTTAAATCTTTCCTCTCCAATAGGCTGGAATGTGTTAGTCTTGGCAATGCCACTTCCCAGACTGTCTGTGTCTCCTGTGGTGTCCCTCAAGGGTCAGTTCTAGGGCCCCTGCTATTTTCCCTTTACATGCTGCCTTTAGGTCAAATTATTAATCAGTACAACATTTCTTTTCACTGTTATGCCGACGATACACAGCTTTACATCAGGACTGGAGCATCATCATCATCACCATTGTCATCTCCATCTTCACTCACTGCCCTCTCTACCTGCCTGGAGGAAATAAGGGCATGGATGAATCAGAACTTTCTTCAATTAAACTGCTCCAAAACTGAGGCCATACTGATTGGCACCCCTCACCAAGTACAAGCAACAACTATAACAACAATTTCCTTTTCTGGACAAGACATCCCCATCTCCACCTTTGTTACAAATCTTGGAATAAAAATGGACTCTCATCTTACATTTGAAAATCACATTAAGCATCTGTTTAAAATCTGCTTCTTCCATCTTCGAAACATCTCCAGACTTCGCCCATCTCTAACTTTTTCTGATGCTGAGAAACTCGTCCATGCCTTTGTCTCCTCCAGGCTCGACTACTGCAACTCCCTGTTTATTGGAATCCCTGGCAAAACCTTCAGAAGCTTCAATATATTCAAAACAGTGCAGCAAGGATTTTATTGAGAGCTCGTAAATTTGAACATATTACACCCATTCTCCATAACCTCCATTGGCTTCCTGTCACCTACAGAATTCAGTACAAAACTGCTCTCATTACCCACCAATGCTTAAACAAAACTTCACCAGATTATCTAAAGGACCTTTTTGCACCATAATCATCCACCATTCATTCATCCATCTACGTTCACAGAACAGTAATCTCCTTCACCTTCCACGAACCAAATTAAGTACCATGGGAGATTGGGCATTCTGTGTGGCTGCCCCCCGCTTCTGGAACTCCCTCCCTGACTATCTGAGAGCTCCACGATCACTGGCTGACTTTTAAAAAAAGCTTGAAGCCCCACTGACATGATTTTTTAAATTTTCATAAAATGGCTCAACATAAATATCTTGTATCATTCAACTATGTTCGTTTTTGCAAACAAACTTATAAATATATTTAATTTTGATTTTAAATTGATTTTAAACTTTGCGTCATGTTTATTCATGGGAAATCCAATTACATGCGAATGCACCATCTGTGACATAGTGTGTGACAGAGCCCTGGGCTTGTCAGTGCGCGTGTGTCATTTGTTTGCCTGCAGTTCACTTTTTTTTTTTACTTGTAAAATGCAGTTACGTTGTGTCGCATTTGGGTGTTCTAATATCATCAATGAACAAGTGAGCCTTTTTCACTTTCCCAAAAGATGAACTACTTTGTCAAGAATGTAACAAAGCTGCACCACTCAGACCCCCGCCTCGCTCCACCTGAAGTTCAGGCTGAATGGTGAGTCTCATACGGCTGCAGTCCTAAATTAGATCCTGTTGTTTCTTCTTCCATCACCCAAACTATTTTCTGCTTCCCAAAACTGAAGACAAATAAATAGCTCAAATCTTAAAATAGATTGCTAAATTCGTTGGGTTTTAAATTGTCCGCTATTAAAGAGACCAGAGCCCTCTGCCCCACACTACGTCACAGATGGTGCATTCGTGTGTAATCGGATTTCCCATGAATAAACATGGCGCAAAGTTTAAAATCAATTTTAAATCAAAATTTAATATATTTACAAGTTTGTTTGCAAAAACGAACATAGTTGAATGATACAAGATATTTATGTTGAGCCATTTTATGAAAATTTTAAAAAAATCATGTCAGTGGGGCTCTAAAGACCTTTCTTTTAAAGCAAGCCTACTCTGCCTCCACATGATTTTATCTCTGATTTTAGTTGATATTATCATTGTTTTAGTTGATTTTATTACTGTTTTTTTTGCTATTTTTATTATTTTACTCTACTTAAATTGTTAAAATGTATACATAAAGTAACACTTCATAGTGTTAGAACCATGCACAACAATGGTGTTGATAGGATTCTTTTCTGAATTGTAACTCAGAGTGTAAAAAATTCTACTCAATTTAAAAACTGATATTAAAATCTGTGCCATAATGTAGGTAACTGTTGAAAAAAATACACACTTAGACATTAAAATTTCAACAATGCATTTGAAACAAAAACAAATTGTACAAAAAGTCTTAATAAAAACATTTATTTGTCAGGCCAAAATACCTAAAAACACATTAAAACAGACTATTGCTTGTCATTAAATGACAATATGGAACAACATACAGTGAGGAATCTGTTGTGCCGTACTTTCTTTGGACATGAAACGGTTTAAAATAACACAGTTTGTCGATTTTAAACACCTTTAGAACTCTGTCAGGTTGTAATCTGACCCTAAATGCATAATAGTGTTCATCAAAAAACATAGTGTCCATCAGTGTTCCACAGAACACAATACAGGAAACCCCCGACTTACGAACGAGTTCCGGACCTAAGAACCGTTCACAGCTCGATTCGGTCGTAGGTTGGTGGTGAAAAAAACGGTTCGTTCGTAGGTCCGGATTTCTGCCGTAAGTCGCGGACGAACCGCTAACGGAGCGCCGCACACACATTTATCGGCATGAGACTGAACAAGGGGACATCCTGGGCCATAAACAAGCACAGAACTTTATTAACAAACACTTAGCTAACACATTACACCTAGGCTTGTTTTAGATTAACCGATTTGACCGGATATCCGGTTTGACAAGCTAGCAATGTGGTTGCATCGGTAGCAGCCACGTAAACCGACAGCAACCAGCCACAAATTCAGAGATGAACCGGTTGAAAAGACACGGACCGGTTATCGCGAGACTTGCTGGGTTTACAATGCGTTTCTAAAACAACGCGAGAGCGAAGCTATTCTCACGCATGCGCCATAGCTCACCAAGAGCACGAGCGAGCATGGATGTAAATAGTAGCCGCGCGCGCTAGCGAGTCACCGCGAAAGATTTTCAACACATCAGCCAGACAAAAATCTAAAGTGTGGAACGTTTTCGGGTTTTACTAGAAGGACGGAAAACTCGACAAAAGCCACGCTATTTGTAAGCTATGCAGCGCACCTCCGAAGTACACTGGTAGCACAACAAACCTCGACCAACAACTTTTCAAGCCTCATAACAACGAGCAGGATCATGCAGCTGCCACACACAAAGCGACGGGTAACGTTATCACTAAATTTTACGGGCAACTCAGTGATAGTTCACGAGTTACACAGGCCTTGAAGATCTCTTCCACACTGTTTTAAGTCCCTGCCCTTCCTCAGTAGCAGTGATAACTCCTGTCAATGAGCCCACAGAATGGGTGAACAGTCTTGTTGTTACACAGAAGAATAAACACGTTGTTGGACCCGAACTGCGTTGTCTCAGCCTTCACCTATAATATAAGCTGCATGACTATGACCCACAGCCATACAAGATTAATAAGAAGCATAAAGCTACAACAGTAGCCATGATGCAGAGAGGACATTCACAAGCCTGTCAGCAAAAACAACATCCCTGCATCACAAGGTAAATCCCCCAACACACTGTCAAAATACATCTTACAGTCTGCTGTGTTTTGTTGCTGTCACTAGATTTATTCTGCCTACTGTTTTTTGATTGTTTACACTGCATTTAACCATACTGTACACTAAATGTAATGTCTGCATTTAACCATACTGTACACTAAATGTAATGTCATGTTTTATTTCTAGGTAACGGGGGATTCAGTTCCTGTGGCGGTTCTGGACATGGGCCCACACGGGCCGGTGCCCGTGTATCACGGAGCCTGGCCCTCCCTCTGGCCCGCCCTCTGAGCAAGAAGCAGAAACCATCCGATACCAGCATAATTTACGTATCAGATTTTTGATCCAACCTGCCGATATTTTCTGATCCATGATGCACGTTGGCTTCAAACTATGGAATGGATTTCCTAAACGGAGGCGTGTCTCATGTCCCAGAGTAATAAGACCCGCCTCACATTCAGGAAATCCATGTCATAGTTTGCAGCCAGCTGCAGCGTGAGGAGCTGACTGAGTACTCTGTTGGGTTTGTTTTGGCATCGTTTTCAAAAAGCGGGTCGTTTGTTTATGGATTCTTTACATGGAGCTGGTCACAATTGGTTATGGATCACTGTTTACATGGAGCTGGACACTTGTTTCTGTCGCAAGATCTGACATATTGGTGAGTAACATGTTAGCTAGCCTAGCAGCTAGCCGACTTTTCATCGTAACAAAGTAACATGTGTCCGCTGTGTGGAAGTATTTAAACACCGCAAGACAACAACGTGCAATGTCTGCAGAGCTATATACAGTAAACACATCTGTGTCACATTAAACCGTGGTCAAGTTAGTTTTACGCCGGACATTCCATCGAGCTCAGGGACTTCAGCGGTGTGTTTTTCTTTTTCATGCCGGGTTGGGCGCTCTGATTACGGCAGCTGTTTCAGCTTCCCCCTGGAGCTCTGTGGCTTCACATCATATCATAATACAGCTACAATATAAAGCATGTAAAACACTAAAAACAGGAACATGTCTGTGTTGGTTTATGCCATGAACTTAGCAGATGTAAAGCTATTTAATATTTAATTTAATTTATTTATTCATTCATTTAAAAGAGACAAAATAAAACAAATTAATCAAAAATAAAACATTGAATGAAAAGAGTGCAGAAAGAAGAAAAAAATCTTATATCACCCCATTATTTAAAATAATATATAAAATAACTTTAAACAAACAATCACTTAACTCCATATCTGTAAAATTAACTGAATTATAACCATTTTTGAGTTTGGCTTATTTCAATTGCCTGCTGCAGCCATCTTCAATTCAATTGTACTCAAAAGTTTATCAGCAGTAAAGAAACATCCGTTTATTATTTCTTGAAAGATTTTTTCAAAATCTGTCCAGAGGGTCATGAGACTGGTCCTAAATAGACTGGTCCTAAATGCCGAGAAAAGCAAGTTCATGGTTCTTGCAAACAGAAAGCTGCAACCAGAGAACCCACCTCAAATTGGAACCCAAGAGGGAAAACAAATAGAAATGGTCTCCACCTACAAATATCTAGGTTTCAACATTGACACTGAACTGTCTTTTAAAACCCACATCTCCAAAATGGCCACTAAACTCAAACTGAAGCTAGGTTTCTTCTTCAGAAACAAATCCTGCTTCTCATGCAAAGCCAGGAGAACATTAGTAGCTGCAACATTCATGCCAATGTAGGGATATAATACTAGTCAGTTTTGCTGATTAGTACAATATTCCAGATGAAAGATTTGAGTAGATTTTATCTGACCCAAACTTACCATCAATTAAACGAGTTCTCTCTTTTTCAGCTTAATACCAATAATTCTATACCTTGACCAGATGTAATTCACCGGAAACGTTAAACTTATGTTGGAACAGCAGGACTGGTCCATTTATTTAACATAATCAATAAATTACATCACACATTATGTACATGATTGGTTGATCATTTTTCCTATAATTAACTTCAGCATAGATGAAACATAGGAACAACAGACAAGTAAAAGATGACATTACTTCTTCTGCAGGTACTCTTAACTTAGTTTGTTGCTGACAACAGATATAAAGTTTAAAGGGAAGTTTTTAGCATAAGAAGGAGGAAAGGTGGAAAAGAAGGGGTGAACTATCTTGAATGTTTATAACCAGAACATGACACGTTCCCCGTGCGATCTCCAGCTGGACGTACCGTATGTCCGGTGTGTAAACAATCAGCGACTCGTTACCTTTTGACGGTCTACCAAGAATGGATCGATCCTTGAAGTCCGGAGAGGTCAGTCTGTTTAGATTGTAGCTTCTCACGTCCGCCTTTGACCCACTGAAGTAACGGCAGTCTGGTTGATGTTTCAAGAGTAAAAGTGTTCTTGGATGTGAACACTCATTGTGGTCGGAGCTTAGAAGCTCAGGTGAGTTAACAGCAGTCTTGCTATTAATTCGGCTGTTGAACTGGACCGTTGACGCTTGGTCCAAGTTCTCAGCTTCAAAGAGAAAGTCAATTCATGTCAACTTTCTTCCAGCAACTACTCGAGAGAGAAGTAAGATGTGAAGGTTTTAACTGAGACGTGACCCAGAAAATGTGTTGTTTTCTGATTGGCCGAATGGCATCATAAGTTGATGTGAGGATGACATCAACACGTTGAAAGGGGGTCAAAAGATTAGTTTGTCAGAAAGATAAAGTGTTAGTTTCAGATGTCAGCATTTTATGATAAAACTGATTCCTTTGCTTTAACACTTTAACAAAATACTGTTGGTTTGATTAAAAACAACGTCATTAAGCATCACATATGGGACCTATTAATGATAATAGCAAAAACAGATATTATTCATCTGATTATTAGGACAAAAACAAAATGTCTCTTGTTGTCCTGTTTTCAAACTAAATGAAAAAGATAAAGTGTTCCTTTTATCTTCACATGCAAGTTCGAGAGGAGAGGAGAAATCCTCCATGTACAACATTTTGAATTAAGCAGAGTATTTGATTTATCTGACATTAAAATGTACTGATGCTCTTACAAATAAAATTATTCATTTGATGACATTTGAATTAACAAAATTAAAAGAAGTCTCTGGATGACTTAATTTATGATGTTTGATTCAAATTAAAACTAATAAAAGTATTATTGTCCCTTCAGGAATAACTCCCAAAAAGTTCATTACTGAGAGCGATCAGAGAAGTGTTTCAAAGGTCAAGGTTGTATCACTACATTCCCCCCTTTTGGAACTCATCGCCTGTCCACGGGGATGAGGTCCAACATGAAAAGATACCACCAAATGTCTCTGATCTTGATGTAATCCAGCAAGTGGAAAAAAAAATCAAAAATTATAATTCCATAATGTTTTTGGAAATTCCACACTGTTCGTAGGTAATCCCATAGCGGAAAGCTTTTAATCCTTTGGAAAACAAAGTCTTATAATCCACAGCGATAAATCCACAGCGGTAATTCCATATCGATTATAGTTGTTGACTTCATCAGCACCAATTGTTTTTATCAGCATGTAGAGGGGATCCCTCGATTGACGCAGAGGAGGCGACCCTTGGATGAAGGTTGAAGACCAACGTTGAAGTAGCATGTCCCCACATCGAAGGTTGAAGGCTGGTTGGTTTCCAGTCCGTGCCACTCTGGTTCTATGTGTCATGCATTTATGTGGTTTTAGGTGGGCTTATGATTGGGATTTTACATTAAGCCTTACCTATATGCACCTGGTTTGTAAGCTATCATGGTTTAGATCAGCTACAATTACCAATTAAGGGGTGGATCATTTATCAAAAGTTAAATGTAGGGATCTATGACTATAGAAGATTCAGGAGGGCTTCTGTAACGAAGGCCTCTTCTTCCAAACTATTCCTCCATTCATAATTTAAGTTAAATTAACTAAGATAGAAAAGAAAATATAGTTTGGTCTAAATGTCTGTTGTCCTTTAAGACGACGACGTAGGATTTGGTGTTCCCTATAAATTTAGAAGTCTATGGCGAGACTCATCAAAAATGAATAGATGATCTAGAATAGAAACGATCGAATCGGTTCTACTTAAATGATTATGAGATCAGTGTAGATTATAGTACCTTAAGTAGCATTAATCTACAATGACTCTTCAATTATTGAGGTTTTTAACAAAATGAAACTGCATGTTGGCATAGTTAAATCCATTTAAGTCTTTAACTTATCATTAATAAAAACCTCTTTTGGCTGGGAGTGTTCAGAAAACAATATCAAGCTTCAATAACAACAAAAGTAGCAATTAAGCAACTAGAAAACAACGTTTTACTGTTTCAACTCACTGTGGTCGTCAGAATCCAACGTGTATCACACAAGAAAAACAGGTCTTAGCTTTATAACCGATGTCAATTAAATCTTGCAGATTTAAACGGTTGTTAAGGTTAGTTTTTTTTGTTGTGGGTTTTTAGACTTAGCGTTTCAAAGTTCTAGTTGGAACGGTTTCTTTTAGCAACTAATATAGTTTAAACTACCCTGATGCATGCTCAATAATCCAGGTAGAAAAATCTAAAAAAGCTAAGTCTGGTCCTCTGGACCAGACTTAGCTTTTTTAGATAGTTTAAACTGTTTAGTTTATTTACTATCGTGTGCTTGGACAACCTTAATTTCCCATGAAGTCTGTGAGTTTGCAAGATCTTTGTTGTTTGTGGGGTTATTGAAATCTTTGTCTTTGTCTTGGGCATGACCTAACATCACCCCCCTATGGTCATGGGGGACCACGCACACAGGTGAGGACGTCCGTCCATGGGCACGAGTTAGGATGCCTTTGTTTAGTCTAAGCTGTTCGCGCAGCTTATCGGGAACCATACACAGGAACCTTATAGGTTTCGGCCAATATTTCTTCTTACGTTTACCTCTTTCTGTGTAATTCAGGTGTGTCACAACTGTCGGCGCAGTCGCAGGTGTGTCTGATTGTTCAGACTGCGACGGGTCACAGTTGTTGGTGTGCGAGTGTCTCCCCCCTTCGTCTGATGAGGGGTCCTCGCAATCTGTAAAGACAATGTCCTGTTGACTGTCAACGTCTCGTCGACTGTCATTTTCCGGACTGTCAGCCACATCGGTGTAGGATCCTTGGATCTCTACACCTTGTTCTACCTGAGGTAGGTAGTGTTCAGTGAGTGCTGAATGTTTCAGCTCGCAGAGGAGGTTCTCTTGTTGGGCCAGGGTTGGGTCCAACTGTTGTGTCTCTTCTGCCTCACCTGTATTTGAAGGTTCACTTACCGGGCTTGTGCTCTCGGTTGGGGAGTCATCCGTGCCTTCTGCGGTACCATCTGTTAGACAGACAGTGTCATGACCTCCAGGATCTTGTTGATTGTCAGCATTTTGTTCGCTGTCAGCTTCTTTGGCAATGTTGTTGTTATTGTCCTCAATGTTATTATTGTTGAAAGCTGTGTGCTCTGAGTTTTTGTGAAAGACAGTGCTGCACATCGCTCCACCAGGTTGGACAATGATGTTTGTGTTATTATCAATGATAATGCCACTCATTGTATCAGGTTGGTCAACCACTGTAACATTCAAATCTTCTAACAAACAACTTACTTCCTCTGTCTCTTCCGAGCGCAGAGGTGTTGTGCCTTTTTTCTGGAGCATTTGTGGCTCTTTGCATGTCTCGGACTGTTGCATTCGAGGTGCAGGAGGAGGAGCAGGTCCTTGGCTCTGAACAAACCTCTTTGGGTTTTTCGTAGAGTGGACATCTCCCTTTTGTGGTATTGTGCCTGTCTCAGATTTTTCTATCTGAGTAGCCACATGAGCAGAGCTCCGTTTAAACCACTTTGAGTCATTGTTCCAGTTGGCACCAACATTTTGTTGTTTGTTGGGTTGAAAATCTTGTTCATCCTCGCTTTCCGTAGGAGAGGGAACCTCTTCTATTTTTAGCGACTGGGGTTTGACCATTTGACCTGGGCACACCTCTGAGGGTGTTTTGCTTTGCATGTGAGCTTCAAAAACATTTATAGCGCACTCTTTTATTTCATCGATGGTGTTTTTGTAATAACACGTGAGGTGTAGAACTTTTCTCAGCGTGGGGTGGAGATTGAAGCTGAAAAGAAGTTTGAAATTTTCATCTTCCTGCATTTCTGGTTCATTTTGGTCACCAAAATATGCTTTTTTAATTCTATCGCAGAACAGTAATGGGTGTTCATCTTTCTCTTGCAAGATGTGCTTTGCAGCTAGGCATCCACCATGCTTAGCGGGAGTTTCTTCCAACTCACCTGGGGACACCTGTAAGGGTGTCTTGCTTTGCAGGTGAGTCTCGAAAACATTGACAGCACACTGTTTTATTTCTTCCATGGTTTGCTTTTTATACAAACCCATGGTGCACAGCTCAGATCTTATCTCAGGGAGGAGATTTTTGCTGAAAGCAACCCTGAAAAGTACCTGTTCTTCCAGGCCCGGTTCCTTTATGTCACTCTGGTACGCCTGGAGAATCCTGTCAAAATACATCAAAGGATGTTCACCTTTTTTCTGCAAGACATTAAGAGCAGCTGAGTAGTCACCATGCTTTGAGACAGATTCTCTCTCTGTGCGAGGTGCAGGGGGAGCAGGTCTTTGGCTTGGGGGTTCCAGTTGGAACCCTTTGTTGTATGAGTCAACAAGATGCTCATACTTCCTAAACCTTGGACGCGCAGCTTTTTGAACTTCCATCTTTGTTTTGATTCTTTTTGTGAAAAATCAAGTAAGATGGTTTTTATTTTAATGTGAGCAGATAAATCTTTACCTTCATCTAGCTGTGAGTCAATCAAACTAACCAGCTGTGTGGTTTAAGTGTTTCACTGTGTAATAAGTATTTCTATTCATAGGTACCTTCTCTCAGGTTTTACCCTTAAATGAATTGCAAAAGTTAAATGCCTTCTTGCAGTGTTAACTTTAAATATAACTTATTTTTTTAACAACAGTTACTAACTACAGTAACCCACGCATGATTTTTGTTTTACTTACTCAAACGCTTTTTAAAAGATTTGAAATAAATGCAATATTCACACTAAAATGTTCCCAGGAAGCCGCTCCATCATGCCTTAAAAGAATGTTTTTCAGTTTCAGTGAAACTGTTTTGTTGCTGTATTTTGACAGTTATCAGGAGTGAAAATAGGATTTCTTGTTTGTTATTTTAAATATTTTTTATTTAAAATAAACTGGAGTGCACAGAATAACTTTAACAGATGTTTTAAAATACATGCAGGTTTTAGCATCTATTCTGTGTAAATGTTTCCTGTTCTTTCGTTTAAACCAGCAGATTGCAGGTTTTCAAAGCTCAAATTTACCACAATGTGACTGTAATTACTCTTCCTGGCCGCTAAAGAGGCGCTGTTGACTCTAAAGGCCACGTTGACTACCGCTAATTCTGTTAGCTGGAAAACGAACACGGTGAAAAATAAATTTTTTGGATAAGTTTTAGCCTGGATGTGACAATCGCCTAAACAAACGTTCATTCAAGAAACGAATGGATTTGTTTAAAATGTTTAGAACAAGTTCTGTGAACTTTTAGATATATATATATAAAAAAAAACGAACTTTTTCCTTTTTTTTTTTCTCTCTATCTGGGTCACGTCACTGCCGGTGTCGTGTCGCACGTGATGCCTTCACGGACTTTGACGTACCGTTGGAATTTTGAACGAACGGACTCTTTACTCGGTCTAAAACACTTGTAAATATTTCAAAACACCGCGTTTAAACCGTTTCTGACGATATTTCATGCATAAAAACGAAACGAGCCCGATAATCTGTCAGAATTGTGTGAACAAAACTGAAATTTGTCGATCAGCAGCGCGTTTCACGTGATCGCTTTGAACCAATCACAGCACGTAAACAGATGTTAGCGTCAGCATAACTTCACAAACTTAGACTCTTTTTCAACTCATAAAACGCTTAAAATACACCCCAAAAATTCCGTGAACATATCGTTTCACATCAGAACAGTTCTACCAAGCTGCGCCCAGTAAAAATAGCAAAATAAATGTCGCCAACACGGACTTTATCCGTACAGCAACACGTCAGAGCTAAATGGACCGGGACCAGAACATCGATCAGACAGCTTCAGACTACAAGATGCTATTATTCCTGCTTAAAATGTAATGATACCACTCGACAGCAACTTTCAGATGAACTATGAAGCTCTTATAGGCAGTTTTGACACGGAGGTCAACAACAAATGAATTGCACCGTTATCTCTGACTGGATCAGCAGAACCGAACCCAGTCGAACCATGAAGAGTGACAATTATTAAACCCAACAGCATCCAACAAACGTTTAAAAGTTGAATAAAGACAATTTCTCAGCTACAAGTGACATTAACCAGCAGTTTCCTGCAGCTTGACACACTTTTCCAGCCAAAAAACTATCGTTTTCAGAGTCTAAAAACTTGGACAGAATTATGCCAACATTCAAAGTACAGAAATATTAAATATTAAACTTTTTAGAGACTGTACGAGGCCACCATTATGTAGTAATATAGGACGGGGTCAGTTTACTGACTTACCTATATTTTAGATGTATAAATTGGCAGGGTTTAGACTGACACAAAAATACATCATTAATTAAACGATTACTAGATTATGGTGACGTGCTGTACATGAGTGCTGCATCAAAATACCTACAGTCCTTAGACTCCATTTACCACGGTGCCCTTCGGTTCATTACTGACTCCAGTTATCGCACTCATCACTGTGAGCTTTACGTAAAATCTGGCTGGTCATCTCTCAGCACTCGCAGATACACTCACTGGATATCCTTCATCTACAAGACCCTCCTAAACCTAGTCCCGTCATACCTCACCTCCTTAATACAAACATCACACAGTCATTACTCCCTGCGCTCTAACGATTTAGTCCTCCTGTCAGTTCCTCCTGTCAGAACTGAACTAGGAAAAAGAGCGTTCAGCTTCGCCGTCCCCTCAGCCTGGAACAACTTACAGAAAGATCTGAAACTATCAACATTCATCTCTCCTGGATCCTTTATGTCAACCGTAGTAGAAAATGTCATCAAGAAACTTGACCATTGCAGATGTTTCTAACCATTACTTATCCAATATACATGTCATTGTTGATTTTTTTAACTTTATTTACCCAACCGAGGTCTGTCTGCTTGTTTTGTATATAATGTATATAGAAATCTGTCATATCCTGTTGGTTTTGAACTGTCAACATCTGTTTACTGTGATTGTAGTTTTCTTTATTTTCTTTTGATAAGTGCAAATGCCTATTGCCAATGTGACGTGTGCTGCTGACCACTTGACCAGGTCACCCTTGTAAAAGAGATCTCGATCTCAACGGGCTCTACCTGGTTAAATAAAGGTGATTGATTGATTGATTGATTGATGAGATATTTTGCTAACAGACCAACACCATTGATTCTAAATAAATAACGCCAGTGGTGGAGAAAGTACTCAAACACTGTACTTAAGTAAAAGTACAAATAAACAGACAAAATGTACTCTAGTAAAAGTAGAAGTACCATATTAATGTTTTTACTTAAGTAAAAGTAAATAAGTACTTGCTTTTAAAAATACTTAAAGTATTAAAGTAAAAGTACTTGCTGAATGTATTACCTAATGCAATGGTTTACAAAATCATCAAGTGTGCGTATATTTTCTGTAATACATTAATAGTGTTGAGTCATTTTAATGAACAATGCTGCAGATAATACATGTTTTTATTGTGTTTACTCTGACACAGTTCACACTTGGACTTGTGATTCTGTGCGTCAGTATTTCAGGGATGACATGAAGAGTTAAATGTCATTAAGTAAAATAAGAAAGAGGAATGATTTTACCTTTGAACATTTTTATTTAACACAAACCAATGTGTCATTTTAACTGCAGTAAACACGTTTAAGTAAAAGTTGTCTGTTTGAAAAAAGGAGCATTAGACCTAACAAAGGAACATCTGATCATTTCAACTCCAGTTTGTCATCAACTCTAGTTAAAATACTGTCTAGTCAACCTTGTAATGGGTCAATAGTGAACAATATTTTAACTTCCTGACACCATTTTCGAAACTTGGACCTGAGTGTCGAGACATTTGGAGACGTCTCTTGTCTCCTGTCCTAACATCCCATGAACTGATACATTTTAATATTGCAGCAATAATTTCTTGTCCAAGTTCAGAATAAGTTGTTTTTCAAAGTTTTTTTTTGAGTCCAGTCTGGCTCTTTTGGGAGAGAATCTGTCCTGCTGTACTGAACAGTCTTTCAATAATATTTCAATAGTCTTTCAATAAGGCCATGGGTGTTGTGTATCTTGCTGACTCTGTGGTGGAATCCATTTTGGGTGTGTTAGTGGTGCTGTGGTTGCTCCCAGCTCAGTGACGTATATACTAGAATATATGTCACTGGTCCAGCTCTTCTTGAAGGCAGGTCTAATATTACCTGTCCACTTTGCAGTGATTCAATGGACCAACTCTCTCAACATCAGTTACTTTCAAACTAACGACAAATCAAAAAGTTGCAACGTGAATGTAACTTGTAACTCAACACATTATAGAAATGTAGTGTAGTAGAAAGTACAGATACTTCATGTAAAATCTAGTGGAGTAAAAGTAAAAGTACCCACATGTAAAGTACAGATACATGAAAAATGTACTTAAGTACAGTTACAAAGTATTTGTACTTTGTTACATCCCACCACTGAATAACGCTATAATTTTAAAGAAAGATCTTATGCATTCTAAAAGTCCTTTGCTTATGCTTTGGGAATGAGTCTCAGCTACTACCACACCAAATTTTATCTCAATTTTTTGTCAAATTGAATGAGTTGTAGTCAATTTTGTGTTGTTTAAGTTCAGTTAGCTGTGGCAGCCATCTTAAATTGGATGTACTTTAAAAGTCAACCAGTCGTAGAGAGCCATTCAGTGAATATTTCTTGAAAGTTTCATCAAAATCTGTTCAGTTGTTCATAAGATATTTTGCTAACAGACAGATGCAGAATACAAACATAATTTGATGATTTCTGGCAAACCGATCAACAAATGAGTCACTCATTTGTTGATCGGTTTGCCAGAAATCATGATGCCAGAAATCATGAAATTCTGCGATTTTGTATTCATCAAAATCGCAGAATACAGTTGCTGTGATAGTAGGGCAGCCAATGTTGTTATATAATTTTGGACTGAGAAACTGAACCAAGACTTCACCTAACAGTTATTTTCATTATCATTTTATTTGCTTATTAATATATTTTATTCAGTCAATACAAATGCTGTGTAAAATGTTTTATATTTTTCTCATTTGATTTTTTAAACTATTTTCTTTGGTTACAATGGTTAATCACTGCTTTAAAAAAATAAGAGTCAAGTAAGATTTCGAATCTGTCTTTTTCTCCGAGATGAACGTGCCCCTCTGACAAAACCTCTGGCCCCAGCTTGGCCCCACCAGTACAACTGGTCTAGAACCGCCACTGTTCAGTTCAGAGAGGTCCAGTGCAGACTGAACCTGCAAATGGAGATCTGGATGTCTGCAATGATGCACCCCAGACCCAAAATGAGCATACAGGTTTGTGTTTTATAACTTGTGATCAAGAATGAGCTGACTTTGTCTTAAACTTGTGCTGCAGTCATTGTATCAGCATAAAACACATTCACAATAATGAGAGAATCTGCATGCACAGAAAGAGTTAAATAATCATCATGATGATAATGATATATCTTTTACACATGTACACGAGTCCCTACATAAATAAATTCTGAACATCAGATGAAGATTTTTACATAAAATGGTAAAGTCAGTAAAAAAAAAACTTCATGGCAAACATAGCCAGTAATATATGGTGCATGTTTTCTATTTCAGATGATGAACCACCTTGTAAAAAGAAGAAAATGTCAGCGCTGGACGAGCTGTTGGGAGACTTTGAAGTGAGGATGGCAACTAGATCTGTGAGGGACCAGGCCAGTGAAGAAGTCAAGAGGTACAGAGAGCATGTTTTTATATTAATCCGTGCCCACCTGCTCACACAAACTCATGTTCGTGCTGCTGTTGTTAGGTGTACTGTTCTTGCATTATGTTTTGTATTATTAAGTTCAAGTTCAAGTGTTTATTTGTCATATGCAGGTTAACACAGGGTTAACTTAGTACAATGAAATGCTCAGGATGAGAAAAAATGATTTTGACTTGCTAAAAAACAAACAACAAGCAAACAGGAAATACTAAAGCATGCAATGAGGGTACAAAATAAACTACCAAAAAGTGAAACAGTAATTATAATATTACAAAGTTTCTGAAGAGAAAAATAGTAAACAACATGGTAGAATTTTAACGGTGAAGCAGGATGAATTTGTGTGAATAACTATTTCAAGGTAGTAATGAAATATAAGCTAAAATGCACATGATCTATATTGCACATAACTACCAAACTACAGGTTGTGTGACAGGTTATTGCACAACAGGTTATTGCACAGGACTCAGGAGCTTTGTGCTTATAGCTTATTCCTGGTTTTTTTTTCCTAGTGATTTTTATTTTATTACATGCTGCTGTAACCATTTGTGCCTTTTATATTTTTTCTGTATTTTCTGTAGGAAATTTTCTTTTAGCTGGTCTTTAGGTCCATGTTTAAAAATAAACACATTTAACATGTGATTATTTTGTTTGGCTTTTTACTTTATTTTTACCAGTGCTTTACAGCACCCTTTTAGATATGATATATGTGGACTTTTACAAATTTAAAAATGCTCTAAGAATGTCACATTGATAGAAATGGTCCTTTTTCTTTCATAATGAAATATTTGTCTACCGGTACATCAACAAATATTAAAACGTAGAATTATTTGAAGTTTAATCGAATCGAACCGAATCGAACCGAATCGCTTTTACACTACATCGAACCGAATCGAACCGAATCGCTTTTACACTGCATCGAATCGAATCGTTCCGTTTTTAAAATAAATCGTTTTTGAATCAAATCGTAACCCTTGTATCTAGATGTGAATCGAATCGTCTGTCACACAGAGATGTACAACCCAATAGGCGCTTTGCACCTACGGCGCTGACGTCACATCCGCCTGAGCGGATGCGGCTCGCTAGCTTCCGCTTTGAGGAACTTATTATAACGTGAACGTAGAATTATGCTACGTTCACACCAAACGCCTCGAAGCAGCCACTTTACATGCAAAGTCTATGTGGAGGCGCGGCCAGGGGAGGTGCAGCCAGGAGCAGCACATCTTGAGCAGTTCAAGCAGCGCAGCAACGAGGGGCAGCTCTTTCTCACGCACGCGCGCGTCCAAAGCAGACGAGGCATCGAGCAGCCAAAGTTCATTCAAATGAACTTTGGCTGCTCGATGCGTCGCAGCAACCTATCGGGAGAGCCTCTGCTATGTGATGACGCAACAACGACGGGACTTTCTGTGGACTTTTTAAACTTACCCCAACGAGCCTCCATGAAGACACCACCAGCCTCCAGTAAGTAACTTGGCATTTTTACATTTGTTGCTGTCAGCTCGAGCTTAGATCACCCCAAACATAACAAAACGTTTTAATCTCAACAAAGACTTTAGGAGTTGCAGTTCGGCTTGTAGAAAACCCACTCAAGTAGTAACGGGGCTGACGTACAGCTGATCTTTATCTGCCCAGTGAACAGAAAACAAAAGAAATCTGACCGGGAAGGGAGCCAGAGCTGCTCCAACTGCGCGCGTTCGGTGTGAACACACATCTGGTGACAAGCAGCAAACACGGTGCATTGGGAGCATTTTGATGCGTTTGGTGTGAACGTAGCAGACAGCTAGAAATGAGAAACTCGCGTTTCAGAAGCAAGTTAAACATTATCACAAACACTGTTGTGTCCCTAAGCATGCTGATGTAATGGTCTTTTAAGTTTCCACGGACTTTTTCTTTCTGATTTTTTTTTCTTTTTTTTCAGATTCTTTTAATTTTCCACGGAGGATCCTCCAGACAGAAATTTGCACGTCTGCTAGTTCACATTGAGCGTGCAATCCGAAGGGATTGCACATACTGTATACACATGTATGTGTATACACATATATATTATGTGTATATACACATGTATGTGTATATAAACATATATATTATGTGTATATGCACATATATGTGTATATACACATATATTGTGTATATATACACAATATATATGTGTATACATATATATTATGTGTATATATACAGATGTATGTGTATATACACATATATATTATGTTTATATACACATGTATGTGTATATAATGCACGTCCCAGACAGTTTGTGTCTCCTGTGGTGTCCCTCAGGGGTCGGTTCTGGGGCCCCTGCTGTTTTCCCTTTACATGCTGCCTTTAGGTCAAATTATTAATCAGTTCAACATTTCTTTTCACTGTTATGCCGACGATACACAGCTTTACATCAGGACTGGAGCATCCTCATCTTCCACCTTGTCATCTCCATCTTCACTCACTGCCCTCTCTGCCTGCCTGGAGGCAATTAGGGCATGGATGAATCAGAACTTTCTTCAATTAAACTGCTCCAAGACTGAGGCCATACTGATTGGCACCCCTCACCAGGTACAAACATCTCCTATAACAAGACTTTCCTTTTCTGGACAAGACATCCCCCTCTCCACCTCTGTTACTAATCTTGGAATAAAAATGGACTCCAATCTTACATTTGAAAATCACATTAAGCATCTGTTTAAAACTTGCTTCTTCCATCTTCGAAACATCTCCAGACTTCGCCCATCCCTAACTTTTTCCTACTGCCACTCCCTGTTTATTGGAATCCCTGGCAAAAACCTTCAGAAACTTCAATATATTCAAAACAGTGCAGCAAGGATCTTGTTGAGAGTTCGTAAATTTGAACATATTACGCCCATTCTCCATAACCTTCATTGGCTTCCTGTCACCTACAGAATTCAGTACAAAACTGCTCTCATTACACATCAATGCTTACACGGAACTTCACCAGATTATCTGAAGGATATTCTTATTCCATACTCATCCACCCGTTCGCTGCGGTCACAGAACAGCAATCTCCTTCACATTCCGAGAACCAAATTAAGGACCATGGGAGACCGGGCTTTCAGTGTGGCTGCCCCCGCCTGTGGAACTCTCTTCCTGACTGTCTAAGAGCCCCACAGTCTGTGGTTGACTTTAAGAGCGGCTTGAAGACCTTTCTTTTCGACCAAGCATACTCTACCTCCTCATGATTCTACTTTTGATCTTAGCTGATATTGTTATTGATTTTAATTGTTTTATTATTTGTTTTATTGTCATTTAATTCTGTTGCTCCTTGTAGCACTTTGAGATTTTCATTAATGAAAAGTGCGTTATAAATTGAATTCATTATTATTATTATTATTATTAT
>JBBPBX010017200.1:23914-47142 GCA_038048925.1 Garcialebias charrua | reverse complement strand
TATATGTGTATATAATTTTTTAAATTTTGAAATCAAACTTTAGGCTCTGTAAATGACATTTTAAAACAATGCAGTTTTTAAGGGAACAACTTGGCATTTTAGACCCTCGTTTTGCTTTTGTTTGCTATTTATTGAGACTTATTAAGTGTTCTGGTATTTGTTTTATTCACCATTTGCTGAAATGATTCAGCAGTTAGAGTTGCATCATCAATGGTACGCTGTGCTAATCCAGATGCAACAAAACAGCCGATAACCGCCCCCCCCCCCAAAAAAAAAATAGATTACAAATGGTAAAATATACATGTTTTGAATTATTATGATGAAAATATTAGTTTCAATTAGTGTTTCATAAAATATTTTTGTTTATCAAAAGGCAAAAAGTGTTATTTATTTATTTCAGTTTGTCTTTCACCATTAATCTTTCCATAAAACGGGTTGTCTTAAAAATGCCTAACACTTTTGAACATCTTGCTACACACCTGATTGTATACACATTGATGGAAATTACATGTTGAAGAACATTCATGCTAAAAGGTTCCAAGAGGTTTGCCAATTCCAATATGTAATATTGCCTGTATTGTTTCAACAGAAAATTATAAAAAAGTTTATTTGTTGGCGTTCTGGTACTTTTTTCTTAAGGCAACTGCATGTATCCCATTTTTTGTTGCATTTGCTTTCTCTGACCTTGGAAGAAAAAGTGTTTAAAAATGAAAACATAACTTACAAATGCCTAAGATATACACCACTAACAGTGATAAATAATGTCAAAGATTGAATAGAATAAAAACTATTAAACAAGTTTCAGAAGAATAAGCAAAGAGCTCCTCAACAGAGAAACTGAGTTACATAGGGCGCCATTTTGGTTCAATATACAAGGCAATATACAAGGCAGGTTCAATACACAAGCTAGTTAGGTGAGTCGGCCATTTTGAATAGAACTAGCTAATTAGGTGAGTCGGCCATTTTGAATCAACCAAGCTCATTAGGTGAGGCGGCCATTTTGAATCAGGGCGCCATCTTGGTTCAATATACAAGGCAATATACAAGGTAGGTTCAATACACAAGCTAATTAGATGAGGCGGCCATTTTGGATGAAATTAGATAATTAGTTGAGGTGGCCATTTTGAATCAACCAAGCTCATTAGGTGAGGCGGCCATTTTGAATCAGGGCGCCATCTTGGTTCAATATACAAGGCAATATACAGGGCAGGTTCAATACACAAGCTAATTAGATGAGACGGCCATTTTGGATGAAACTAGCTAATTAGGTGAGTCGGCCATTTTGAATCAAACTAGCTAATTAGGTGAGTCGGCCATTTTGAATCAAACAAGATAATTAGGTGAGTCGGCCATTTTGAATCAAACTAGCTAATTAGGTGAGTCTGCCATTTTGAATCAAACTAGCTAATTAGGTGAGTCGGCCATTTTGAATCAAACTAGCTAATTAGGTGAGTCGGCCATTTTGAATCAAACTAGCTAATTAGGTGAATCGGCCATTTTGAATCAAACTAGCTAATTAGTTGAGTCGGCCATTTTGAATCAAATTAGCTAATTAGGTGAGTCTGCCATTTTGAATGAAACTAGCTTATTAGGTGAGTCGGCCATTTTGAATGAAACTAGCTAATTAGGTGAGTCGGCCATTTTGAATCAAACTAGCTAATTAGGTGAGTCGGCCATTTTGAATCAAACTAGCTAATTAGGTGAGTCGGCCATTTTGAATCAAACTAGCTAATTAGGTGAGTCGGCCATTTTGAATCAAACTAGCTAATTAGGTGAGTCGGCCATTTTGAATCAAACTAGCTAATTAGGTGAGTCGGCCATTTTGAATCAAACTAGCTAATTAGGTGAGTCGGCCATTTTGAATCAAACTAGCTAATTAGGTGAGTCGGCCATTTTGAATCAAACTAGCTAATTAGGTGAGTCGGCCATTTTGAATCAAACTAGCTAATTAGGTGAGTCGGCCATTTTGAATCAAACTAGCTAATTAGGTGAGTCGGCCATTTTGAATCAAACTAGCTAATTAGGTGAGTCGGCCATTTTGAATCAAACTAGCTAATTAGGTGAGTCGGCCATTTTGAATCAAACTAGCTAATTAGGTGAGTCGGCCATTTTGAATCAAACTAGCTAATTAGGTGAGTCGGCCATTTTGAATCAAACTAGCTAATTAGGTGAGTCGGCCATTTTGAATCAAACTAGCTAATTAGGTGAGTCGGCCATTTTGAATCAAACTAGCTAATTAGGTGAGTCGGCCATTTTGAATCAAACTAGCTAATTAGGTGAGTCGGCCATTTTGAATCAAACAGCTAATTAGGTGAGTCGGCCATTTTGAATCAAACCAGCTAATTAGGTGAGTCGGCCATTTTGAATCAAACCAGCTAATTAGGTGAGTCGGCCATTTTGAATCAAACCAGCTAATTAGGTGAGTCGGCCATTTTGAATCAAACTAGTTAATTAGGTGAGTCGGCCATTTTGAATCAAACCAGCTAATTAGGTGAGTCGGCCATTTTGAATCAAACCAGCTAATTAGGTGAGTCGGCCATTTTGAATCAAACCAGCTAATTAGGTGAGTCGGCCATTTTGAATCAAACCAGCTAATTAGGTGAGTCGGCCATTTTGAATCAAACAAGCAAATTAGGTGAAGCGGCCATTTGAACAAGCAAATTAGGTGAAGCGGCCATTTTGATGGAGATATGGAACTTATATATGGCAAATGGGTAGCTGACAATGATCCCTAATAAATTTCAATTGAAAATCCAATTTCCAAGATGGCCGACAACGCAAAAAAGTCAAAATACTGTAAAATGGTCAATTTTAGTGATATTGAGCTGAAACTTGGTATGGTGATAGCTGACAATGTTTCCTATCATATTCCATATCAAAATCAAAAATCCAAGATGGCCGCCATAGCTACTTTCAAATGGCTATAACTCGGCCATCTTTATACATAGAGAGCTGAAATTTGGTGAGGGTGTAGCTGAAGACATCCTCTATCACGTACGGAAACCAAAAATAAAAATCCAAGATGGCCGCCATAGCTACATTCAAATGGCTTTAACTCGACCATCTTTATACATAGAGAGCTGAAATTTGGTGAGATTGTAGCTGAAGACATCCTCTATCAATTACCAAAACCAAAAATAAAAATCCAAGATGGCCGCCATAGCTAAGAAGAAAAAATGTCATAACTCGGCCATCTTTATACATAGAGAGCTGAAATTTGGTGATGTTGTAGCTGACGACATTCTCTATCACGTACAAAAAACAAAAATAAAAATCCAAGATGGCCGCCATAGCCAAATGACAAAAAATGCCATAACTCAGCCATTTTTAGAGCTATTGAGACAAAACTTGGGCAACTTAGTAGCTGAGAATGAGCTCTAATAAACCCTGATTAAAAATTAAAAAATCCAAGATGGCCGCCTTATCTAAAAGATAAAAAACACCATAATTCGGCCATTTTTAATGCTATTTAGCTGAAATTTGGTGTAATGTTAGCTGAAAGTGAACCCAAACACCTTTTACTATCATTTCAAGACTTTAATTTAGCTCTGTGATGTATGCTATGAACATTTGGAGCCATTTGTATTCAGGATGGTTGCTAGCGGGCAGTAGCCTGGCAGCCCCCTTCGAAGTTTCTCCAGGAACTTTCTAGTTTTTTATTTATTATTCATCCGTCTCCGTTAATGCGGCTCGTACCGTAACGTGCACCCCCACAAAAGTTATATCAAAACGACCGGCCCGACTCCGAGATGTGTGCTATTACTTTTCTAAGCAATCGGAGTTACCATCGCGAAATATTTTGCTAACAAAAATCGTAAATTTCCCATAGGAAATGAATGGGACTTAACTTTTCAGAGAAACTGAGTTACATAGGGCGCCATTTTGGTTCAATATACAAGGCAATATACAAGGCAGGTTCAATACACAAGTTAGTTAGGTGAGGCGGCCATTTTGGATCAAACTAGCTAATTAGTTGAGGTGGCCATTTTGAATCAACCAAGTTCATTAGGAGAGGCGGCCATTTTGAATCAGGGCGCCATCTTGGTTCAATATACAATGCAATATACAAGGCAGGTTCAATACACATGCTAGTTAGGTGAGGCGGCCATTTTGGATCAAACTAGCTAATTAGTTGAGGTGGCCATTTTGAATCAACCAAGTTCATTAGGAGAGGCGGCCATTTTGAATCAGGGCGCCATCTTGGTTCAATATACAATGCAATATACAAGGCAGGTTCAATACACATGCTAGTTAGGTGAGGTGGCCATTTTGGATCTAACTAGCTAATTAGTTGAGGTGGCCATTTTGAATCAACCAAGTTCATTAGGAGAGGCGGCCATTTTGAATCAGGGCGCCATCTTGGTTCAATATACAATGCAATATACAAGGCAGGTTCAATACACATGCTAGTTAGGTGAGGCGGCCATTTTGGATCAAACTAGCTAATTAGTTGAGGTGGCCATTTTGAATCAACCAAGTTCATTAGGAGAGGCGGCCATTTTGAATCAGGGCGCCATCTTGGTTCAATATACAATGCAATATACAAGGCAGGTTCAATACACATGCTAGTTAGGTGAGGCGGCCATTTTGGATCAAACTAGCTAATTAGTTGAGGTGGCCATTTTGAATCAACCAAGTTCATTAGGAGAGGCGGCCATTTTGAATCAGGGCGCCATCTTGGTTCAATATACAATGCAATATACAAGGCAGGTTCAATACACATGCTAGTTAGGTGAGGCGGCCATTTTGGATCAAACTAGCTAATTAGTTGAGGTGGCCATTTTGAATCAACCAAGTTCATTAGGAGAGGCGGCCATTTTGAATCAGGGCGCCATCTTGGTTCAATATACAATGCAATATACAAGGCAGGTTCAATACACATGCTAGTTAGGTGAGGCGGCCATTTTGGATCAAACTAGCTAATTAGTTGAGGTGGCCATTTTGAATCAACCAAGTTCATTAGGAGAGGCGGCCATTTTGAATCAGGGCGCCATCTTGGTTCAATATACAATGCAATATACAAGGCAGGTTCAATACACATGCTAGTTAGGTGAGGCGGCCATTTTGGATCAAACTAGCTAATTAGTTGAGGTGGCCATTTTGAATCAACCAAGTTCATTAGGAGAGGCGGCCATTTTGAATCAGGGCGCCATCTTGGTTCAATATACAATGCAATATACAAGGCAGGTTCAATACACATGCTAGTTAGGTGAGGCGGCCATTTTGGATCAAACTAGCTAATTAGTTGAGGTGGCCATTTTGAATCAACCAAGTTCATTAGGAGAGGCGGCCATTTTGAATCAGGGCGCCATCTTGGTTCAATATACAATGCAATATACAAGGCAGGTTCAATACACATGCTAGTTAGGTGAGGTGGCCATTTTGGATCTAACTAGCTAATTAGTTGAGGTGGCCATTTTGAATCAACCAAGTTCATTAGGAGAGGCGGCCATTTTGAATCAGGGCGCCATCTTGGTTCAATATACAATGCAATATACAAGGCAGGTTCAATACACATGCTAGTTAGGTGAGGCGGCCATTTTGGATCAAACTAGCTAATTAGTTGAGGTGGCCATTTTGAATCAACCAAGTTCATTAGGAGAGGCGGCCATTTTGAATCAGGGCGCCATCTTGGTTCAATATACAATGCAATATACAAGGCAGGTTCAATACACATGCTAGTTAGGTGAGGCGGCCATTTTGGATCAAACTAGCTAATTAGTTGAGGTGGCCATTTTGAATCAACCAAGTTCATTAGGAGAGGCGGCCATTTTGAATCAGGGCGCCATCTTGGTTCAATATACAATGCAATATACAAGGCAGGTTCAATACACATGCTAGTTAGGTGAGGCGGCCATTTTGGATCAAACTAGCTAATTAGTTGAGGTGGCCATTTTGAATCAACCAAGTTCATTAGGAGAGGCGGCCATTTTGAATCAGGGCGCCATCTTGGTTCAATATACAATGCAATATACAAGGCAGGTTCAATACACATGCTAGTTAGGTGAGGCGGCCATTTTGGATCAAACTAGCTAATTAGTTGAGGTGGCCATTTTGAATCAACCAAGTTCATTAGGAGAGGCGGCCATTTTGAATCAGGGCGCCATCTTGGTTCAATATACAATGCAATATACAAGGCAGGTTCAATACACATGCTAGTTAGGTGAGGTGGCCATTTTGGATCTAACTAGCTAATTAGTTGAGGTGGCCATTTTGAATCAACCAAGTTCATTAGGAGAGGCGGCCATTTTGAATCAGGGCGCCATCTTGGTTCAATATACAATGCAATATACAAGGCAGGTTCAATACACATGCTAGTTAGGTGAGGCGGCCATTTTGGATCAAACTAGCTAATTAGTTGAGGTGGCCATTTTGAATCAACCAAGTTCATTAGGAGAGGCGGCCATTTTGAATCAGGGCGCCATCTTGGTTCAATATACAATGCAATATACAAGGCAGGTTCAATACACATGCTAGTTAGGTGAGGCGGCCATTTTGGATCAAACTAGCTAATTAGTTGAGGTGGCCATTTTGAATCAACCAAGTTCATTAGGAGAGGCGGCCATTTTGAATCAGGGCGCCATCTTGGTTCAATATACAATGCAATATACAAGGCAGGTTCAATACACATGCTAGTTAGGTGAGGCGGCCATTTTGGATCAAACTAGCTAATTAGTTGAGGTGGCCATTTTGAATCAACCAAGTTCATTAGGAGAGGCGGCCATTTTGAATCAGGGCGCCATCTTGGTTCAATATACAATGCAATATACAAGGCAGGTTCAATACACATGCTAGTTAGGTGAGGCGGCCATTTTGGATCAAACTAGCTAATTAGTTGAGGTGGCCATTTTGAATCAACCAAGTTCATTAGGAGAGGCGGCCATTTTGAATCAGGGCGCCATCTTGGTTCAATATACAATGCAATATACAAGGCAGGTTCAATACACATGCTAGTTAGGTGAGGCGGCCATTTTGGATCAAACTAGCTAATTAGTTGAGGTGGCCATTTTGAATCAACCAAGTTCATTAGGAGAGGCGGCCATTTTGAATCAGGGCGCCATCTTGGTTCAATATACAATGCAATATACAAGGCAGGTTCAATACACAAGCTAGTTAGGTGAGTCGGCCATTTTGAATAGAACTAGCTAATTAGGTGAGTCGGCCATTTTGAATCAACCAAGCTCATTAGGTGAGGCGGCCATTTTGAATCAGGGCGCCATCTTGGTTCAATATACAAGGCAATATACAAGGTAGGTTCAATACACAAGCTAATTAGATGAGGCGGCCATTTTGGATGAAATTAGATAATTAGTTGAGGTGGCCATTTTGAATCAACCAAGCTCATTAGGTGAGGCGGCCATTTTGAATCAGGGCGCCATCTTGGTTCAATATACAAGGCAATATACAGGGCAGGTTCAATACACAAGCTAATTAGATGAGACGGCCATTTTGGATGAAACTAGCTAATTAGGTGAGTCGGCCATTTTGAATCAAACTAGCTAATTAGGTGAGTCGGCCATTTTGAATCAAACAAGATAATTAGGTGAGTCGGCCATTTTGAATCAAACTAGCTAATTAGGTGAGTCTGCCATTTTGAATCAAACTAGCTAATTAGGTGAGTCGGCCATTTTGAATCAAACTAGCTAATTAGGTGAGTCGGCCATTTTGAATCAAACTAGCTAATTAGGTGAATCGGCCATTTTGAATCAAACTAGCTAATTAGTTGAGTCGGCCATTTTGAATCAAATTAGCTAATTAGGTGAGTCTGCCATTTTGAATGAAACTAGCTTATTAGGTGAGTCGGCCATTTTGAATGAAACTAGCTAATTAGGTGAGTCGGCCATTTTGAATCAAACTAGCTAATTAGGTGAGTCGGCCATTTTGAATCAAACTAGCTAATTAGGTGAGTCGGCCATTTTGAATCAAACTAGCTAATTAGGTGAGTCGGCCATTTTGAATCAAACTAGCTAATTAGGTGAGTCGGCCATTTTGAATCAAACTAGCTAATTAGGTGAGTCGGCCATTTTGAATCAAACTAGCTAATTAGGTGAGTCGGCCATTTTGAATCAAACTAGCTAATTAGGTGAGTCGGCCATTTTGAATCAAACTAGCTAATTAGGTGAGTCGGCCATTTTGAATCAAACTAGCTAATTAGGTGAGTCGGCCATTTTGAATCAAACTAGCTAATTAGGTGAGTCTGCCATTTTGAATCAAACTAGCTAATTAGGTGAGTCGGCCATTTTGAATCAAACTAGCTAATTAGGTGAGTCGGCCATTTTGAATCAAACTAGCTAATTAGGTGAGTCGGCCATTTTGAATCAAACTAGCTAATTAGGTGAGTCGGCCATTTTGAATCAAACTAGCTAATTAGGTGAGTCGGCCATTTTGAATCAAACTAGCTAATTAGGTGAGTCGGCCATTTTGAATCAAACTAGCTAATTAGGTGAGTCGGCCATTTTGAATCAAACCAGCTAATTAGGTGAGTCGGCCATTTTGAATCAAACCAGCTAATTAGGTGAGTCGGCCATTTTGAATCAAACCAGCTAATTAGGTGAGTCGGCCATTTTGAATCAAACCAGGTAATTAGGTGAGTCGGCCATTTTGAATCAAACCAACTAATTAGGTGAGTCGGCCATTTTGAATCAAACTAGTTAATTAGGTAAGTCGGCCATTTTGAATCAAACCAGCTAATTAGGTGAGTCGGCCATTTTGAATCAAACCAGCTAATTAGGTAAGTCGGCCATTTTGAATCAAACCAGCTAATTAGGTGAGTCGGCCATTTTGAATCAAACCAGCTAATTAGGTGAGTCGGCCATTTTGAATCAAACAAGCAAATTAGGTGAAGCGGCCATTTGAACAAGCAAATTAGGTGAAGCGGCCATTTTGATGGAGATATGGAACTTATATATGGCAAATGGGTAGCTGACAATGATCCCTAATAAATTTCAATTGAAAATCCAATTTCCAAGATGGCCGACAACGCAAAAAAGTCAAAATACTGTAAAATGGTCAATTTTAGTGATATTGAGCTGAAACTTGGTATGGTGATAGCTGACAATGTTTCCTATCATATTCCATATCAAAATCAAAAATCCAAGATGGCCGCCATAGCTACTTTCAAATGGCTATAACTCGGCCATCTTTATACATAGAGAGCTGAAATTTGGTGAGGGTGTAGCTGAAGACATCCTCTATCACGTACGGAAACCAAAAATAAAAATCCAAGATGGCCGCCATAGCTACATTCAAATGGCTTTAACTCGACCATCTTTATACATAGAGAGCTGAAATTTGGTGAGATTGTAGCTGAAGACATCCTCTATCAATTACCAAAACCAAAAATAAAAATCCAAGATGGCCGCCATAGCTAAGAAGAAAAAATGTCATAACTCGGCCATCTTTATACATAGAGAGCTGAAATTTGGTGATGTTGTAGCTGACGACATTCTCTATCACGTACAAAAAACAAAAATAAAAATCCAAGATGGCCGCCATAGCCAAATGACAAAAAATGCCATAACTCAGCCATTTTTAGAGCTATTGAGACAAAACTTGGGCAACTTAGTAGCTGAGAATGAGCTCTAATAAACCCTGATTAAAAATTAAAAAATCCAAGATGGCCGCCTTATCTAAAAGATAAAAAACACCATAATTCGGCCATTTTTAATGATATTTAGCTGAAATTTGGTGTAATGTTAGCTGAAAGTGAACCCAAACACCTTTTACTATCATTTCAAGACTTTAATTTAGCTCTGTGATGTATGCTATGAACATTTGGAGCCATTTGTATTCAGGATGGTTGCTAGCGGGCAGTAGCCTGGCAGCCCCCTTCGAAGTTTCTCCAGGAACTTTCTAGTTGGGGGCTGCCATTGCATGTAAATGCATGGAAGCCACCTATTGTTATCCTGTCCGAACGTGTGTCTACATTGTCGTTCACCGTTAATGCGGCCCGTACCGTAACGTGCACCCCCACAAAAGTTATATCAAAACGACCGGCCCGACTCTGGGATGTGTGCTATTACTTTTCTAAGCAATCGGAGTTACCATGGCAACGTTATTTGCGAACAAAGACGTAATGAATCTCCAAATCCAGGAACTAGTTGGTTACTGCCCACTTATTATTCTACACCAGAAAAAGTTATCTTTTTCAACTTTAATACGGACCGAACCACAAAGTGAACCCCCACAAAAGTTCTATCAAAACGACCAGCCCGACTCAGAGATGTGTGCTATTACTTTTATAAGCAATCGGAGTTACCATGGCGAAATATTTCGCTAACATCAAACAAGCTCATTAGGTAAGGCGGCCATTTTGAATCAACCAAGCTCATTAGGTGAGGCGGCCATTTTGAATCAGGGCGCCATCTTTGTTCGATATACAAGGCAATATACAAGGCAGGTTCAATACACAAGCTCATTAGGTGAGTCGGCCATTTTGAATCAAACAACCTCATTAGGTGAGTCGGCCATTTTGAATCAAACTAGCTAATAAGGTGAGTCGGCCATTTTGAATCAAACTAGCTAATTAGGTGAGTCGGCCATTTTGAATCAAACTAGCTAATTAGGTGCGTCGGCCATTTTGAATCAAACTAGCTAATTAGGTGAGTCGGCCATTTTGAATCGAACTAGCTAATTAGGTGAGTCGGCCATTTTGAATCAAACTACCTAATTAGGTGAGTCGGCCATTTTGAATCAAACTAGCTAATTAGGTGAGTCGGCCATTTTGAATCAAACTAGCTAATTAGGTGAGTCGGCCATTTTGAATCAAACAAGCTAATTAGGTGAGTCGGCCATTTTGAATCAAACAAGATAATTAGGTGAGTCAGCCATTTTGAATCAAACTAGCTAATTAGGTGAGTCGGCCATATTGAATCAAACATGCTCATTAGTTGAGGCGGCCATTTTGAATCAAACAAGCAAACTAGGTGAGACGGCCATTTTGAATTAAACAAGTAAATTAGGTGAAGCGGCCATTTGAACAAGCAAATTAGGTGAAGCGGCCATTTTGATTGAGATATGGAACTTATATTTGGCAAATGGGTAGCTAACAATGATCCCTAATAAATTTCAATTGAAAATCCAACTTCCAAGATGGCCGACAACGCAAAAAAGTCAAAATACTGTAAAATGGTCAATTTTAATGATATAGAGCTGAAACTTGGTATGGTGATAGCCGACAATGTTTCCTATCAAATTTCATATCAAAATCAAAAATCCAAGATGGCCGCCATAGCTACTTTCAAATGGCTATAACTCGGCCATCTTTATACATAGAAAGCTGAAATTTGGTGAGGTTGTAGCTGAAGACATCCTCTATCACGTACGGAAACCAAAAATAAAAATCCAAGATGGCCGCCATAGCTACATTCAAATGGATTTAACTCAGCCATCTTTATACATAGGGAGCTGAAATTTGGTGAGGTTGTAGCTGAAGACATTCTGTATTACGTACCGAAACCAAAAATAAAAATCCAAGATGGCCGACATAGCTAAAAGAGAAAAAATGCCATAACTCAGCCATCTTTATACATAGAGAGCTGAAATTTGGTGAAGTTGTAGCTGACAACATTCTCTATCACGTACAAAAAACGAAAATAAAAATCCAAGATGGCCGCCTTAGCTAAAAAGAAAAAACACCATAATTCAGCCATTTTTAATGCTATTTAGTTGAAATTTGGTGTAATCGGAGCTGAAAATGAACCCAAACACCTTTACTATCATTTCAAGAATTTTATTTGGCTCCGTGATATGTGCTATTAACATTTGGAGCCATTTGTATTCAGGATGGCTGCTAACGGGCAGTAGCCTGGCAGCCCCCGTCGAAGTTTCTCCAGGAACTTTCTAGTTTTTTGTTTATTACCCCCTATAAACATTGAACAATCACTAATGTTTACACAGGTTGTTTTCGTGTAAACGGGTCCTTATAGTACCGTAGGTAGATCACTTTGACTTGATAATTTCAAAAGTAGCTCGCATGCTGAAAAAGTCTGAACACCCCTGAATTATAGCTTGTCTCTGAAGATGACAGGCTACATTTCAATTCAAGATGACATTTGAGGAGACAGACCTTATGTTTAATGCTTGTTGTTTTCCCTTTACAGGAAAAGCAGGTTCCCTTCAAATACTGCAGGATGAGATCTTAGAGAAATCAACAAATCTACAAGGACTTGATGACAAATTAAAGAAACTCCTGGCACAACTTCAAGACAAAGCCAAAGATCTTAGTAGCTGCCAGGGCTAGGTGCTACCAGACACAAGCATTGCAATGCCTCTCAGATTTTCATCATTTACACCCTTCTTTCATTTTCATGTATTTACACTTTTATAGTACATTTTCTTCCCCCCAAAATGTCTGTTTCATATTTTGAAAGGCAATAAAATAGTATGCTTTAATATGCAGTTTGCTCTACAGTTAACTTTTTAGTACAACCATTGCTCTATTATTTATTTATCCTGTTGCTTTTTTTTGTTGTTGTTGCTTTTTTTGTTGGTTTGTTTTAAATAAAAAAGCTTGTCTACAGTCATATTGGTGTTTTTGGCAAGGTTGGATCTACCATGTGGGCAATCTGGGGACATGCCCAGGGGCCCTTGGCACAGAGGGTTCAGCAGATTTTTTTGTTGCAACAACAAGCACTGGGCATCCTGACTCCCCTCATCCGTGCAATATAGCACTATGAGGGAGGATGGTGAAGCTGCTCACCATAACAGTCCCAATGGGACAGAGTGAATTTCCAGTTTTTCAAAATAAAACACAAAACCCGATAAAATTCACATATTCACCTTATTTCTGGTGCCTCTACTGTAAAAATGAATATTCAAGAAACTTCCAGTTTGACACCGGAAGTATAGGTAATATACTGGTGGAGAACAGAGTTTCAGGGTTTGATGCAAGTTATTTGCAGTCAGTTTATCAAAGCAAATGTTGTTTTTGTTTAAACGTGAAGTTTACTAAAATGTCCTACATTCAGGTACCTGCTGTGCTGTTTGTGGCTAAACGAAAAAACAGACCAAGATAAATAAGTGGCTACAACAACAGTGTTTTGAACACAGACCCAAAACAAAAAAATGAGTGTTCCTGTGAAAAGCGGTATGGTTTCCATCGCCTACCTCCAAATGACGAAGCAAGAAGAATGTGGCTGAAAAATCTGAGTTTGAAGAAACCGCCCAAAACGCTGTATGTGTGCTCATTTCACTTTGTAAACAAATGGCAGACAGAGGAAAACCTGCATCCTACTTTGTGTCTGGACTACAATAAACCACCAGAGGAGATACGCCGAATCCTCAGAAGGATTGACAACCAGGGCCGGATTTAGGAGAATGGGGGCCCCTGAGCTTGAGTCAACATGGGGGCCCATATATATACCGGTATATACACACACACACACACACACACATATATTTATATATATATATGTATATATATATATATATATATATATATATATATATATATATATATTTATATATATATATATATATATATATATATAGGAAACCCCCGACCTACGAACGAGTTCCGGACCTAAGGACCGTTCGCAGCTCGATTCTGCCGTAGCTAGGGGGTGAAAATAGCGTCCCGTTCGTAGGTCCTGGTTTCGTTCGTAGGTCGCGGAAATAAGGCTAACGGAGCCCCGCACATATATTTATCGGCATGAGACTGAACAAGCAGACATACTGGGCCATAAACATGCACAGAACTTTATTTACAAACACTTATCTAACACATTACACCACACATTCATCCATAAACACACACAGTAACTGTACATCAGTAACTTAACATCAGAACTGCAGCAAATCAGCAGGAACTCACATCAGCAAATGATGTCAACAATGAAACATCAACACTTCTCAAAGTGCAGCTTTTTTAACATCAGAACTGCAGCAAATCTGCATAAAACCACATGCATCCATCCATCCATCAGCAAAATTATGTCAACCATGAACCATGAGCACTTCTCAAAGAGCATCTTTTAACATCAGAACAGTAGCAAATCAGCAGGAACTCACATCAGCAAAATGATGTCAACAATGACACATGAGCACTTCTCAAAGAGCAGCTTTTAACATCAGAACAGCAGCAAATCAGCAGGAACTCACATCAGCAAAATGATGTCAACAATGACACATGAACACTTCTCAAAGAGCAGCTTTTAACATCAGAACAGCAGCAAATCAGTAGGAACTCACATCAGCAAAATGATGTCAACAATTACACATGAACACTTCTCAAAGAGCAGCTCATCAGAACAGCAGCAAATCAGGAACTGACATCCATCCATCAATCCATCAGCAGCATCACATCTATCAGAAACATAACCATCATGTTTTTGAAACCAGTGCGTAGATGTGTGTCCATGTGCATGAGAAAGAAGTCCATGAACTCAGAAAAAGCTAGAAGCAGCAGAAAAATGAAACAAAATTGCCTTACTTTGACTGAAGTGTAGGTAGACAGATGATGTTTTTCTCATGATCAAACCTGCATCTGATGGAACTGCTTAGCCATTGCTCAACAATGAATGTTGGGAGCATTTTAGGCCAGCTGTTAGTTCAGGCAGGTGTCAGTTCAGATGTGTGGTCCTGATGTGAGCAGGTCTGTGCATCACATGAAGTTTTTTTGGTTTTTGGCAGCAGTCATTTAGGCAGAAGGACACAAAGGTGATGGATGGAGGCAACATGCAGGACACCAGAGGCAGGAAGAACAGACGTCCAGGAAGACAGTGTGGCAGGCAGACGTCCATTCATGTAGAACGTGCAAGATGTGATCTGTGTAAGAATGAACACAAACATGAAAATGTGCAGTTACAGCTGGAAAATCACCTGCAAAGAAAACATGAAAAACACACAGAGAACAAGTTCTACTCACTGCTGATGTTCACAAACGGGTGACACTGGAGACAAGCTATGGCAGCATGCAGGACAGACGTGGCAGGACAGAGAGGCTGGAGGCAGAGCAGCAGGTGTACGTAGCACCAGAGGCTGTTCCATGAGGGGGAGCAGCAGGCGGATGATCTGTTGAAACACACCCACACAGACGTCAACACCTACAGATAAAAAAAACACATAGAAGAACAACTTCTCCTTACGTGTGTGGCGCGCATGTGTGGAGCTGGAGGACAGGCAGGAGGCAGGAGGCTGGAGGAGGTGCAGGATGCTGGAGGCAGAGCAACAGGTGTACGTAGCACCCAGAGGCTGTTCCATGAGGTGGAGCAGCAAGTGGATGATCTGTTGAAACACACCCACACAGACGTCAACACCTGCAGATAAAAAAAACACATAGAAGAACAACTTCTCCTTACGTGTGTGGTGCGCATGTATGGAGCTGGAGGTCAGGCAGGAGGCTGGAGGAAGTGCAGGAGGCTGGAGGCAGAGCAGCAGGTGTACGTAGCACCCAGAGGCTGTTCCATGAGGTGGAGTAGCAGGCGGATGATCTGTTGAAACACACCCACACAGACGTCAACACCTGCAGATAAAAAAAACACATAGAAGAACAACTTCTCCTTACGTGTGTGGTACGCATGTATGGAGCTGGAGGTCAGGCAGGAGGCTGGAGGAGGTGCAGGAGGCTGGAGGCATAGCAGCAGGTGTACATAGCACCAGAGGCTGTTCCATGAGGCGGAGCAGCAAGTGGTTCTGTTGAAACCCCCACACACAGACGTCAACACCTGCAGATAAAAAAACACAGACAACAAAAACTTCTCCTTACCTGTGTGGTGTGGTGTGGTGCACGTGTGTGGATGGACCAGGGGAGCGTGCCACTTTGGAGGCTGTCGACAGAGAGGTGATGATTACAGTAAGTGTAGATGTAACATAAAACAAAAAATAAAGTAAAAAACATTAACATGTCTTTGTTGTACCTTTCTGACGATGCTGTACTGGTATGTGAGGGTGGGCAGGTCAGTGATGGGATGGTGGAGCTGGTAGAGAGGAGGGGGAGGAGGAGGAATAGCAGGCTGTGAACATAAGCAGAGACAAATTGATTACAGTAACAGATTAAATTAATGTGTGTAACATGACACAACTCCGAAAAATAAAAATAACATTTCATTACAGTACGTACTGTACCTGGAGGGAGGGAGCAGGGGGGGGGTTGTTGGGCGTCTTTCACTGGGGAGAGGGTGGGCTGTCCATGGCCTCCTCCTGGCTTTCTGCAGGAGGACTGGATGGCCTTTCAGCTGGTGCACCAGCAGATCCTGGAGGCGGTGCTGTGACCTTTGTCACAAAATTGAGCATGCTGCTCTGCACCTGTTGGTGTTTTTTGTCATCCAGGATCTGCTGGTAACACGCAACTTCATTTAAGACACCCCGACGGACCCTGGAGGACCTCTCCCTATCGGGGTCCTGCTTCTCCATCCTCGCCAGGAAGCTGTGGAGTTCTTTAAAGCCTAGCACCATCTCCTACCTGGTGAAGGTCGGAGGGATGGCCTCCTCTTCCTCACCTGGGACGTGCCTGTCCAACTGAATCAGGTCGTCTGGGGACAGCTCTTCTCCTGATGCACCCAGCAGGTGTTGGACATCGTCCTGGTCCATGTCGAGCTCCAGTGACCTGCCCATCCTCACAACATCCTCGATTACACGGTCCACCTCCTGGGAATCGTGTACCTCCTGAACAAGCTCTGGACAGAGCTTCTTCCAGACTCTGCACATGTTCTGTTAAGTAACACGATCCCAGGAGATGCCAATGTTCCGCACAGCATCAAGGATGTTGTATTTGTGCCAGAAGTCTTTCAATGTGAGGGTCTGAGACTTCTCGGTTGCCTCCAAAGCGGCACGGATAACTCTCTGCAGGTAGTACGCCTTAAACGTACTAATAACCCCCTGGTCCATTGGCTGTATCAAAGACGTGGTGTTGGGAGGCAGGTACACCACCTTCACATGGGTGTCCAAGTCGGTGAGACCAGGGAGGTGTCCTGGAGCATTGTCCAACACCAGCAGGACTTTAAAGCGAATCTTCTTGTCATTGCAAAAACGATTGACTTGTATCAAAAAGTTGTTGGTAAACCATTTTGTAAAAACTTCCAGAGTCACCCAAGCCTTTTTATTAGAAGTCCAATGAACTGGAAGCTGTGATTTATCAATATTTCTGAAGGGCCTGGGTTTGTCAAACTGGTACACCAACAACGGCTTGAGTTTGCAATCACCCGAAGCATTCCCCCCACCAGCAAGGTCAAACGCTCCTTGCCGACCTTGTGGCCGGGTACGGTTCGTTCGTCCTTGCTGATGTAGGTCCTGTCTGGCAAACGCTTCCAGAACAGCCCTGTCTCATCGACGTTGAACACCTGCTGGGCAGTGTACCCGCCGTCCCTGATAATCTCAGCCAGTCTTGCGGGGAAGGCCGCAGCTGCCTCGTGGTCAGCACTGGCGGCCTCACCTGTTTAAATGTACACAAAATGACACGGTTAAGCTGTTGTAACATTGTACATGTAATAAAAGGAAAAATGAAAAAAAAAATAATAATAATAATAATTCGTAAGTCGTGGACTACCTATACCTTCCATCCATCCATCCATTTTCGTCCGCTTATCCGGGGTCGGGTCGCGGGGGTAGCAACCTAAGTAGGGAGGCCCAGACTTCCCTCTCCCCAGCCACATGGAGCAGCTCCTCTGGGGGAATCCCAAGGCGTTCCCAGGCCAGCCGAGAAACATAGTCCCTCCAGCGTGTCCTGGGTCTTCCTCTGGGTCTCCTCCCGGTGGGACATGCCCGGAACACCTCACCAGGGAGGCGTCCAGGAGGCATCCTAACCAGATGCCCGAGCCACCTCAACTGGCTCCTCTCGATGTGGAGAAGCAGCGGCTCTACTCCGAGTCCCTCCCGGATGACTGAGCTTCTCACCCTATCTCTAAGGGAGAGTCCAGACACCCTGCGGAGAAAACTCATTTCAGCCGCTTGTATCCGAGATCTCGTTCTTTTGGTCACAACCCAAAGCTCATGACCATAGATGAGGGTGGGAACGTAGATCGATCGGTAAATTGAGAGCTTTGCCTTTCGACTCAGCTCTCTCTTCACCACGACAGACCGGTACAGCGCCCGCTTCACTGCGGATGCTGCACCTATCCGCCTATCGATCTCACGCTCCAGTTTTCCCTCATTCGTGAACAAGACCCTGAGATACTTAAACTCCTCAACTTGGGGCAGGACCTCCTCCCCGACCCAGAGAGGGCATGCTACCCTTTTCCAGCTCAAGACCATGGCCTCGGATTTGGAGGAACTGATCCTCATCCCGGCTGCATCACACTCTGCTGCAAACCGCTCCAGCGAAAGCTGTAGATCACGACCTGATGAAGCCAATAGGACCACATCATCTGCAAAAAACAGAGAAGCAATTCTAAGGCCACCAAAACGGATCCTCTCAACACCTAAACCTATACCTTCAGTATTAAAAAATAAAAATGAGAAATTAAATGCTCACCTTGCACTCTGATGTTGTGGAAGTTGTGTCTTTTCCTGAAACGATCAAACCATCCTTTTGATGCGTTGAACGTCTCTGGTCCCTCCAACTCCCCTGACGTGCTGCTTGAAGTCCCTCCTCCAGCGCTCTGGGAAGACGTCCCTTCACCCGGATCGCTCTGGGAAGACGTCCCCTCACCCGGATCGCTCTGGGAAGACGTCCCTTCACCCGGATCGCTCTGTGCACCCCCTGCCCCCCTGCACCTCCCCCACTCGTCCCTAGTTCTTGCAGCCTCTTATAAATCATCCTCGCCTTCTCACAAATCACAGACATGCCAACTGGGATTCTACGCTGGGTGTTGTCCTCCAGCCATAGCGCAAGCAACCTTTCCATCTCAACAATCCTACCCGTCCTCTGTTTCGTGATAATGGTTGACCGCATGGGGGCCAAAGCACGCACTTGTTGCAGAATGCGCTCTTTGTCCGCCACTATCGTCCCAACAGTAGACCTGGGATACCCTAGCATCTGTCCTATTTTGGATTGTGTCATGCCCTCATTTGACATTTTAATTATTTTTGCCTTTGTCTCCAGTGTTATGGTTCTACGAGGTTTTTTTCCCTCTGCCGCGTCCGCGGACTTTCCTGGTCTCTTCGGAGCCATTGTTCAACAATTAGGGTAAGAGCTAACGTGCTAATTCCTAAGGAGCAAAAATGAAAATTAATGCTAACGTTCACAAATGAATGCTAACGTGCAAACGTTTGCTTTCGTCTAAAAATTATTAGTTTGTAATTTAGGGACAGTACAGTACCTGTCCGTTCAATGACCCGTTGAAAATTAGCGTACAGGGTAGCGTACAAGGTAGGTGCTAATTCCTAAGGAGCAAAAATGAAAATTAATGCTGCTAACGTTGACAAATGAATGCTAACGTGCTAACGTTCGCTTTCGTCTAAAAATGCTAAATTTAAATTTATTACCTGTTCGTACGTTGTTCGAATGTTGTTTTTTCGTTGTTCGTTGTTTTTTCATTGTTCTTGTTCGTTCGTTCTCGTATGTGGTATGTCTTCACTCTTGCCGTAACTAACCACCAGGAGGGACAAAATGGCCACAGCCCTTTAAATAGTACCGCTTTACCTGTACGGATCCCTCCGCTGCCAGGTGCATTGCGGCTGTGTGTACATCCGCCAGAAGCCCAGCCCCCCCTCTCGCTGGCGGTACTTTTCCACTGTCATGCGCAATGTCATGCCCATGCCTAACAAACAACAGCCAAGGCAATCCCCTCCCCCACCTGGCCGCTTGCCGTACTGACGCAGTTACGCCGTAGCTCGATTATATACTTGTAATGGGGCTCGTTCGTAGGTCGTGCATCAGTATGCCGTAGCTCGATTATATATTTTAACTTGGTTCGTTCGTAGGTCACGAACTTTTTGCCGTACGTCGATGGCATTCTTTAAAATGGCTCGTTCGTAGGTCCAGGGTTGCCGTAGGTCGATGGAGTCGTAGGTCGGGGGTTTGCTGTATATATATATATATATATATATATATATATATATATATATATATATATATATATATATATATATATATATATATATATATTAGGGGTGTAACGATACACAAAACTCTCGAGACGAGACGAGACAAATTACAGAGTTCGCGAGAACGAGACGAGATTTTAATGTTAGTTCAAGAAAACTTCAAAGATCGGTTTTATGCCGCAAAAAGGCTTTTATTCTGTTTTAACATGTATTACAAACTCAACTGATGTCTTCATTTTACTGATTGAATCTCCTTAGACCTTAGAACGTTCAACTTTGTTTAAAAAAAATAGATATTCACGCAGGACTTTCCAAAAATTGAACATAAATATCCGCATCAGCACTGAATCTGCAGCCGTCACTCACCAGTGTTGCCAGATTGGGCGGTTCACCGCGATTTTCCTTCTGACTTTTGCGGGTAAAGAGTGCTTTGGGTGGGTGGGACTCTATCTGGCAACACCGGTCACACCGGTGTTTACACGCGTGTCTTTACATTCGGGGCAGCGTCGGCAGCGCCGGGACCCTCCATCAATGTAGAGGCGTCTGCGGCACCGGGACCCTCCATCAGTAGTTGGGGCGTCTTCTATAGCAACTTCATCCGGCGAAGCCATGCTGTCCGTGACGCTGACTTGCTAGGGGCTCTGCTAGCGCTAGCATTAGCGTCTCGCGAGACAACGTTACCTCTCAACGAGAGATATCGCGGGAGTTTAATATCGCGAGATCTCGTACAACGAGATCTCGTTACATGCCTAATATATATATATATATATATATATATATATATATATATATATATATATATATATATATATATATATATATATATATATACTTATATATCAAAGTCAAGTCAAAGTCAAAGTCAACTTTATTGTCAGAACTGCAATATGTACAGGACATACACAGGATTGAAATTGCGTTTCTCTCAGTCCCTCGGTGCAACAGTAACCATTTAAACACTAAAACACTAAAACATTTAATAAACATAAGCATAAAATAGTAAAAGTGTAACACTGTCCTGAGTTTTTGCATAGTAGTATAAAAGTATGAAAATTTACACCAACACTAAAACACTAAACATTTAATGAACATAAGCATAAAATGAAATAATAAAAGTGTAATACTGTCCTGAGTTTTTGCATAGTAGTATAAAAAGTATATCTATAAAATAAACTGAAGGTTCTAGCATTGACATTTGCAAAGAGTGGCAAAGCAGCATATGAGTTAATGTACACAGTATATGTATGAGGTAGTTGATGTTGGTATAGAGGCAAAGTGGCATATGCAGTAAGGCACATAAGGCACATTGGGCATCCTTAAATAAGGCTAGTCAGAGAATACTGTATATGTATCAGCAGTAGTGTAGATATAAAAGTAGTGTAAATGTAAACAGTAGTAATAAATGTAAACAGTATTAATAATATATATATATATATATATATATATGTAGTCCCCGACTTACGAGCGCTCTTACTTACGAGGATCCGGACTTACGAGCTGGCAAATTTTTGGAAAAAACGCAAAAAATACTGAGTTTTTCTGTGTTTTTTCACCACAGTTCGTTAGCTAAACATGTGGACACACGTTTCCGATCATTTTTATGCACTCATAAGCAGTTTTTCGATGAAAAACGAGTGTTTGTAGTCGCGCTAGCAAAACCGTTCCAACTTACGAGCGAAATTCCGGACTTACGAGACACGTGGCGGCCGTTCCAAATTACGAGATTTCCGTGTTACGAGCGCCTCGTTGTAACGGAACTCGCTCGTAAGTCGGGGACTACCTGTATATATATATATATATATATATATTATATATATATATATATATATATATATATATATATATATATATATATATATATATATATATATATATATATATATATATGTTTGTTTGTTTTGCTTTGGTTCAGATGATGAGCAGAAAATGACTGAATAGTAAGTTTTCACAACTTACAACTTTAATATGCCAGTTGTCACAAACTACAAACAACCCTGAACTGGTTTCTAGAAAGATAAAACCACATGTTAGGGTTTGAAACTAGAATATGATGCTTCCATCACAAAATAAAATCACTGAATAGCTATTGTTGCTAGGACTTCAACACAAACTTCCCTGTGCCACTCTGTCTCATTTGATGCATCATGTGTCTCTTGTAAAAGCAGAACGTCAGTTGCTTTTATACTTAATGGTTTGGTCAACAGTGCACGCTTCACAGCCTCTCTAGCTCCGTTGATGTTTAAAGATGCTTATTTTAAAATAATCCATGTTGAGTGAGAGGTTTAAAAGTGGGTACAAAATTAAAATGCTGGTGTTCATCATTTGTTCAGAATTGTTTTCTGACTTTGCTCATTATTTTCTTTAATCTGAAAATGTCTTGGTCAGTGAACCCGGATTCTGTTTTGTGTCTTATGTAATGTCTGGCTGAGTAATAAGTTCTCAGGTTTGGAAAGTGACTTTCAACTTTAACTCCTCTCAGTTATTTTGCCTGTTTGAGGGAAGACAGTAAAGTTTCCACAGGATAACGGGGTTCAGTGCAGTCGGCCTGTGACACAGAGTCACTGAAGTCAGAGCACCAGCCCTCACTGCCACTGTCCACTCCCTCATCTCTGTACACATTTTGCTGGCCCGTGCAGCAACTTCAACATTTTTTATCTTCCCTCGTTTCTCCACCTGGGTTGGGGCCCCCAGCTCCATCTCCTCTACAGCTGCCCCTGCTCCTGGCCTCTCACTTTTCTTTCCTGCACCTTTTATTTCTCCATACACCTCCACCTCCGCTTTATCTTCCTCATCACCAGCGGCGGGTGGAGGACCGGCCGCAGCCGCAGATACCCACCCCTCGCAGCGGCTGCGGGACCGGCCGCAGCCGCGGCAGAGGGAGGGGGACCAGGCTGCTGACGGAGCCAGCCCGTCCCTGTTTGAGCACATTTTAATCACGTGCCCCTCCTGGCCGCATCCAAAACATTTCATGTTTGCTGAGGTAGCAAATTAAACATATTCAAAATCATCCAGTACATGAAACCCAATGTTAAACTCTTTCCCCTGCTTGTTTAAGATCATGAACAGTTTTTCTCCTGTGTGAGACAACGTGTTTGAGAAGGGGTGATTTATGTCATTGGTTAAATTCTGATATTTCCGTTCACCAAAAAAAAACAACTTAGGGGGTGGGGCCCCCGAGGCTCCGGGGGCACCAAAATTCCGGGGCCCAGGGCTACAGCCCCTGTAAGCCCGTGCGAAAATCCGGGCGTGTTGACAACAGTGACAAGAATATCAGGTATGATTTCAAGTGTATAAGTATAAAGAGC
>JBBPBX010017200.1:0-19937 GCA_038048925.1 Garcialebias charrua | reverse complement strand
TGTGTATGTGTGTGTGTGTGTGTGTGTGTGTGTGTGTGTGTGTGTGTGTGTGTGTGTGTGTCCTTGTTTATGTTACGTTGTAAGGCCCAGTTTTCTGAGTTTTACCAAATTGTGAGGCCCAACTGGTTCTTATGGGGCCCAAAGCCCGGGCCCCATAAGAAGAAGTCCCGTTGGTGGGTTAGGGGTTAGGTTTAGGTCTAAGGTGTGAATTGAGGATGTGTTAAGGTTAGGGTTAGGTATGCATTGGTAATGGTTAGGTTTAGGGTAAAGGTCAGGGTTAGGCTATAGAAATGAATGAAAAATGAATGGAAGTCAATGCAATGGCCCCACAAAGATAGTAAAACAAACCTGTGTGTGCGTGTGTGTGTGTGTGTGTGTGTATTGTGGAGGTGGAGGTGTGTATGTGGGGTGTCCACACAACTAATTCCCAAAATTCCTTTCAGTCAACACACTCCTCTGCCAAGCCCCTCTGATCTGTCAATCTCATCTACACCTCCCATTCATCATCACCTCCACAACTCAATCTTGCCTAAAGGCACGAAAACCAGTCTGTTGTGTTTCGTGTTTCACCCAAAACGTAAAATACCAGTTTTTAGCTCAGACAGCTTCAGGCTTAGGATAGCTGGGCAACAAGCATTCAATTAAACCCTATTTCTCCAAACCGAGGTTGTCAGAGAGTCAGAGTCAGAGAGTCTTTATTGTCATTTGCACCACATGTGGTACATGTGATGAAAACGAGATTATGTACACGGGGTCCCAGTTACATCCAACAACAAATGCAAGAGAAAAACAGTAATAACATCTAGAATTAACTAAGAAAAACATCAACTAGTAATACACTAAGCCTAATATAGTGGGAATAAACAGCAGCACGAACATGAGTTTGTATGAGCAGATGGTCACAGATGAACACAGATGAACACAGCAACAAGAAAACAGATCAGCATCAGCACAATGTGATATTTTGCAGTGTTTATTTTTTATTTTATTTTTATTTGTACAAAGAGCTATCTGCAACAGGCAAGATACCATTTGTTGGCTAGCTGGGTGTGTCTGCAGAGTTGTCTGGTCAGTCAATTGTTTAACAAGATAAAGACTTTCAAGTGTGGTTGTGGCTGCATGTGACTGACCAGTCTGGTTTTATTGTCCCCTGATTTAACATACAACTCTTTCTGGCAGTCAGGTCTACTTTAAGAGTTAGCTATTTTTATGTTTTTATCCAATTTTTTATTTATTTATTCGAGCATGGGTGCTTTTGGGTCATAAATCTGACATCTTTGGTCGGCGCCTTCTCTGAGGTCTTACTTTTTACTGCTATTCATAATTTGTCAGTTATGTCTTTCTGCGTTGCGTTTTTTCTCATTCATGCGTGCATTCAATGTCACATACATACTCACATACACAAAACAAATTTAAAACAAGTTAAGCATCTAAAATGTCCTATTTTTAGCTGAACTGCACTCGTACCCAATTTCAGGTTTTGACTAGATTTTCCTTACACATAAAAGTTCTTGGTGAAATCAGTCTTAATGTTAAGCCCCACATCTAAAATGTCCTATTTTTAGCTGAACAACACTCAGTTTCAGAATTGTAATGATATTACATTCAATATCTCCCAATCATCCATTCAAGCACACAGATGGGAAAGAAAAAGAATCCCAACATAACACGTTTTAAATTCACTATTCCTTTTTTGGCTGAACCTCACTTTTATGCCCAATAAAGCTATTGGAAAAAATCAGTCTCACTGTTTTTCAGATTATGACTTAAATTTTAATTAGTTTCACTGTTCTCCAGGTTTTGACTTAAACTTAATTAGTCTCACTGTTTTTCAGGTTTTAACTTAAATTTAATTAGTCTCACTGTTTTTCAGGTTTTAACTTAGATTTTCCTCACTTTTATATTTAAAGGTCTTGAAATCTATAGTTAAACTTGTGTACATCATAGCTTTAACTTTTGAAAATAGAAATCTCACTTAATTAGAAGTTCTTGGCTCAGCTTTTAACTAGTTCTGTCTTATTTTCAACGTTCAAGGAATTCCTACTCACTGCTTTGTCAAGTGTGTGATCTTCGTGTGGATTTTCCATCAGGCTGCCACGGTGGCACTTGATTTCAGACCTATGCTGGCCTGGCAGGAAACGATCAATCCTCCAAGTCTGTGAGATGGCCATGCGCATGGACTTCCAGCTTGCCTTCATCAAAGACCATCGTGGGCAGGTGTGAGGAAATCCGGGGTCTTCGGCACCAAGAAATTATGGGTTTTTGAAACCAAACCCTTGCAGCAACTAAAAATGAATCACACACAAATGACAAGTTAGCTGGTGGGTATTTTACTTTGCAAAGTGGGAAAAGCCTCCTTAAAACAAGCGGAGAGCAAGTCCGAGTTTGGAAAAGCCGACATCCACCTTTTATTTGCTTGGTGGGTGGATACAAAACAGGTTAAACAATTTTCAGACAATAGGTGTTTTTGAGTTTTGGCTAACACAAGTAAAGTAGGTTTCAGTGAAACAAAGAAAACATTCTTTTGGTGCTTCTGTTTTTCAGTAAACAACATTGTTGTGTAAGACAAATACCTTTGCAGGGAGTTCACACAGATTGATCTATGTTTGCAAAGGTATATCGTTTCATACTGTAAGATATATTGCTTGGTCAGTTTTACTGACGGTAAAATATTCCAGATGAAAGATTTGAGTAGATTTTATCTGACACAAACTTATCATCAATTAAAAAAATTTGTTCTCTCTTTTTCAGGATTTTAACCAATAGATTGTGACCAGATGAAATGTAATTCACAGGAAACGTTAAACTTATGTTGGAACAGCAGGACTGGACCATTTATTTAACATAATCATAAATTACATCAACACGCATAAGGATTGGCTCTGATTAAACTTCATATAACTTAACTGTAGGCAGATTCAAACTTAGGACAACAGAACAGCAAAAGGGTGACATATTTACTTGTTCTGCAGGCAGGTTTAACTTAATTACTGGCACAAGTTTAAGGAGAAAGTTTTAAGTTGAGGAGGAAGAGATGAGGAAGGAAGTTTTTATGACTTAGGGAAGGAATGAAATTAAACCAGAATGACACTTTCATGCGACTCTTCGGCTAAACCACAGGTACACTGGCAACATTGACGACTCTTTACCTGGCCAGACGGTCAGTCAAGAACGGAACTTCCTTGATGTCCGAGTGAGAGGCAGCAGCCTAGAGGTTACCTTTCAGCATCTCCTGCGTCCGCTTCTGAATGGCAGAAAAGCGACAGGTCCTGGTTGGTTTTTCAGAATAAAAGTGTTCTTAGATGGGAACACTCCTTGGAATGGAGCTTATTGCTCTGAAACGGACTCATAGCCAGCAGTGCTATGAACCCCAACTGAAGACGTGTCATTAGCTTTTAGATAGACGTCAAAACAGTTCTTAGATGAAGACTCACATCCTAGTCTCGTCCGCAGACTCGAGGAAAACAGGAAGTCAGAGCTCTTTTAAGGCTAACTTGACCTAGAAATACGTAGCTCTTTCTGATTCGGTCTGTGTGAGCCAGGAGCCACTGAGAGCAACAGAGTGGAGGCATAAGTTAGATTAAAATGTCAGAAAATATAAGAAGTTTAGTTTTAAAACGCCAGTATACATGATAAAAGCTGATTAAAACTGTCTTAACTTCATTAACAACACTGTTGATCTGTTGGTTTGATTACGACAAACGTCATTACAGCATCACATATGGAACCTACTATGATAATAGCAAAAACAGATATCATTAATCTTGATTATTTAAGGACAAAAACAAAATGTCTCTTGTTGTCCTGTTTTCAAACTAAATGAAAAAGATAAAGTGTTTCTTTTATCTTCACATGCAAGTTCGAGAGGAGAAATCTTTCATGTACAACATTTTGAGGAAATGTCCAGTTTGAATTAAATATCAATCAATCAATCAATCAATCACCTTTATTTAACCAGGTAGAGCCCGTTGAGATCGAGATCTCTTTTACAAGGGTGACCTGGTCAAGTGGTCAGCAGCACACGTCACATTGGCAATAGGCATTTGCACTTATCAAAAGAAAATAAAGAAAACTACAATCACAGTAAACAGATGTTGACAGTTCAAAACCAACAGGATATGACAGATTTCTATATACATTATATACAAAACAAGCAGACAGACCTCGGTTGGGTAAATAAAGTTAAAAAATCAACAATGACATGTATATTGGATAAGTAATGGTTAGAAACATCTGCAATGGTCAAGTTTCTTGATGACATTTTCTACTACGGTTGACATAAAGGATCCAGGAGAGATGAATGTTGATAGTTTCAGATCTTTCTGTAAGTTGTTCCAGGCTGAGGGGACGGCGAAGCTGAATGCTCTTTTTCCTAGTTCAGTTCTGACAGGAGGAACTGACAGGAGGACTAAATCGTTAGAGCGCAGGGAGTAATGACTGTGTGATGTTTGTATTAAGGAGGTGAGGTATGACGGGACTAGGTTTAGTCCCGTAATAGTCCTTGACTATCAAACATTAAATGCACTAATGCTTATACAAATAACACAAGTTATTCATTGATGACATTTGAATTAACACAAATTAAAAGAAGTCTCTGGATGACTTAATTTATGATGTTTGATTCAAATTAAAAGTAATAAAAGTATTATTGTCCCTTCAGGAATAACTCCCAAAAAGTTCATTACTGAGAGCAATCAGAGACGCGTTTCAAAGGTCAAGGTTGTATAACTACAATACTATATAAGTTTTAGATGATAAACATTAAAATACTCTAACAGTTAGCTTTAGCCCCGTGAAGCTTTCCTGCACAGCAGCTAGCCAAGAGGATAGTTCCTTTTTGAAGGCTAACAGCTCGGCATTGATCGACGAGAGACTTTCACCCAGAACAGCATGAAACTCTGCTTTAATTATAGCAGTAAAGTCCTCTCAGAGAGCTAAAAGTAGCTCCTGTTTAAGGCTGCTGACATCACAAACTGCAGCGGCCTGGGCTGCTTCAGACGGAGGAGGTGACTTAGGACAGCTCGAGGTTCCGCCACGAGGAGCAGGCCGCAGGTGAGTCTGGATCAAACTTACTCCTTTAGCAGGCTTTGGTGGCATTTTAGTGACCGAACAAGAGGATTATGTTAAATGTGTAAGTTACCAATTGTTTGCCATCAAAATCGAAAAAAGTGCCAGGGATTAGTCGGAAAAAAAGGCCAATTCCGCAGGAGCGATCCTAAACACAACTTATCCCACCGCCATTCAGCCAGAAGTCCACCAATGTGTCATTTTAACTGCAGTAAACACATTGAAGTAAAAGTTGTCTGCCTGAAAAAAGGAGCATTAGACCTAACAGGAATATCTGATCATTTCAACTCCAGTTTGTCATCAACTGTAGTTAAAGACTGTGTAAAGTGAATTTCAACATTTTCTTCAATAAACATTATAAATGGCATAATTGGAATCTTGTAAATGAGTAAAAAGTCTCAAAATTGTAGCTCAATTAATTTTGGAGTTATAGATCAAACTGTGTATAAAGATATTTCTGTTTCAGGATTTTTTAGGCGTGGTTTAAATGATACCGTGTTTCGTCACACGGTAACAAGCCCCACCCCCTGTAGCTCCAGCCGTATAAATGCATTCTTCGGTGGAGCCGTTCACTCGCTACCGACCGTCTCCCTGCAGGACTCTCACTCCTTTTACGCATGGAGGACTGCAGCCTTTGTGACATTGAGACGCAGGAGGGAGTCAAACAAACCCAGGCGTGCTGCTGGAGCGACCACATGCCACCTGCATCTCCGCGCACCTCTGCGCCCCCGCGCGTGTGTGTGTCGTGTGAGCGATCCGCGTGGAGCTGAAATCCTGCCACGCGCGCCGTGAAACGCCGTGACTCCGCTGACACAGATGAGATAACTTATCAACGTGATTACTCTTTATTTTAATCACCAACACAGACCCCGCATGCGAGGTGACCGGGTCGGACCGGGTGCAGCGAGTCCGTTGCTCATCTTCTAAAATAGCGCTTATTATTAAACACATAACAGCGGAGTTATGTGTCCTCAACTTTAAAAACAAAACCAGAGTTGTTAGTGCACTAAAAACAGCGTAACTCTTGGAAAAATGAGCTGGTGTTACAGCCAGCCAGAACTCAGATAAAAACAGAGCAGGTTTACTGCTGCTCCCGTCTGCCTCTCCACACACAGTCAGCTCAGGGGGCAGGACACTGGTGCAGTACTGCGCTGAAACCACGCCCACGCGCTGACACGCCCCCAGCGTTCCAGAGCAAGGCAAAATCATGTTTTTTCATGATTTTTGAGACTTAATTTTATAAGGTAAACAATGTTTTTAATCAGTCAGATTTATATGGGTGATTAATAACACATATTTATGCCGTGTGACAAACTCAAAACACAAATTTAATTTTACTTTACACGGTCTTTAAAATCCTGTCTAGTCAACCTTGTAATGGGTCAATAGTGAACAATATTTTAACTTCCTGACACCATTTTCAAAACTTGGACCCGAGTGTTGAGACATTTGGAGACATCTACTGTCTCCTGACATCCATGAAGTGACACATTTTAATATTGCAGCAAAAAAATTCTTGTTCAAGTTCAGAAGAAGTTGGTTTTCTAAGATTTTTGAGTCCAGCCTGACTCTTTTGGGAGATAATCTGTCCTGCTGTACTGAACAGTCTTTCAATAGTCTTTTAATAATATTTCAATAGTCTTTTAATAATATTTTAATAGTCTTTCAATAATATTTCAATAGTCTTTCAATAGGGCCATGGGTGTTGTGTATCTTCTTTATTTTTTGTATTTTACATTGTTTTATAATGTAGCTGTTTATGTTTCGTTTTTTTTGTTTTTTTTTCCCAATTATTTTTATTAGGGTTGATCTTACTATGGAAACATGTCAATACAATGAGTACAATAATGACAAAACATTGTACAAAGATGAAAATTACAATCCAGCAGTTTCAGCCCTCTTTTTATATTATCACCCAATCAAACAGAAAAATTAAACATTATAACTAAGAAAAAGAGAGAAAATAAATAAATAAAAAATAAAAAAACAACCCCTCCCTCCCCATCTCAACTCGAAGTCAACCTGATAAATAAGAGAATAAATCAATATATAATTCTACAGAAATGGCTACCAATATTGATACTCAAATCAGAACTCAACGACAGGCACCTTCACTTGGGCAGAACTTTCAAGTTTGAAAAATAGGAAAGAAGCCATTTTTGGTAAAACTTTTGTGTAGACCCTCTAAGGGTGTATTTGATTTTTTCGAGCTTCAAAAAGAACAACATGTCTTTCACCCAGAGGGATATTGAGGGACATTTATCAGACTTCCAGTGTAACAGTAAAGTATGTCTAGCCAATAAAGATGTAAAAGCAATAATTTCCCTTTGAGCAGAAGTTAGCACTAACGTGGGGCTGAGGATACCATATATGGCAACAAGTGGACAAGGTTGCAAATTCCCTTTCAGAATAGAAGATGTAATTGAGAAGTAGTCAGACCAGAATTTATGTAATTTGGGACAAAGAAAGAACAAGTGGCCAAGATTGTAAGGGGAGCCTTTGCATCTATCACATATGTCCACAACATCTGGATAGAGCTGAGAGAGCCTAGATTTAGAGAAATGAATCCTATGCACAACTTTAAATTGAATCAAACTAAGACGAGCACAAGATGAGGAAGATCGAATTCTGTCAATGGCGTCATCCCAAAGATCTTCGGTCAACTGGATTCCCAACTCTTCATCCCAGGCATCTCTAATTTTGACATTGGAGTCAACCCTTAGATTTAAGATAGCACTATAAATCTTTGAAATCATATCTTTCTGAAGTGGATTATATGCGACAATCTTTTCCCAAGGCTGTTCACGGGGTACAGAAAGAAAATTTGGGAAACATTTAGAGGCAAAATTCCAAATTTGTAAATATCGAAACAAATCCGTACCAGGTAAATAGTATTTGGCAGATAAATTTGCAAAGCTATCAAATATTCCTGTTGTAGCCTATATAGGTTTTTTATTTGTTTTAAACCCCTATCATACCAAACTGAAAATGTTGAGTCAGAAAGTGACAGAGGAAACAAATGGTTATTTGTCAAGGAGCATGAGGGTGAGGCATCAACAAACTCAAAGCGCCTTCTAAATTGTGACCAAACTTTCAGCGTATTCAGAAGAACTTGATTATTGGTGTATAAAGAAGGTTTTATAGGTGTCAGGCTCTGTCCCTGTCTGTTTCTTTAGGTTCTGTCCCTGTCTGTTTTCGTCTGTTTCTTTATGTTAATTTGTGTATGTTATTTTGTGTTCTCCTCCTGTCATACTTTGTTGTTCTGAGCTTTGATTACTGGTTTCTGTGTATCTCATTCAGTCTCTGTCATTTCCCACTCCTCAGTCTGTCTCTCTGTGCTCAGGCCTTCAGCCTTACTCATTCACAGCTGATCCTCATTCTAATCACTCCAGGTGCTCCTCACAGTCTCGTTTGTGTCAGTATTTAAACTCTGTGTGTTCACTCCTTGAGCACCGGGGCTTTGTCTTTCCATGGTGTATGATCTCCTCATCTCATCTCCTCTCAGTAAGTGTTTTTGTTCCACTATCAACATTATTATTTTTGTTAAATAAATCATTATTCATTTTACATTCGTGAGCCAGTCTGTTCTTCTGCTCGTGGGTTCAAACATTAAACAGCAGATCATGACAGAAAGCCCCGGTCAGAAAGAGCCCAGCAGAAATATAAATATTTTTGAATGGCTTACCCGTGAGGCACAAAACTGCTCAACGGGACAGGGAGAAGCAGGAGCGGATGGAGGAGCCTCTCATCCGGTGGGGGACATTTCGGACCGAACCCGTCCAGAGACGAGGTCACCACAGCCCGCAGGTGGAGATCCTACCAGCACCTCTTCTTGTGGAGGAGGAGGAAATGAGGTCTCAGTTCTGGGGGAGCTGCCTGGCTTTTAAGCCAGCTTCTTCCTCCACCTCACCAGCTTATTGCTCGTCGCATGAGCTGGAGGATGAACTCTGGGGTGTGCCCGTCCTTAGCTCGCACCGCCAACGTAGCAGGAAAAGGCGGCACAGGAGAGGCAAGACCACAGACTCTCAGCTTCATCCCTCTCCACCTCGCCTCACCTTTGCACCCCGCTGTCCATCTCCTCCTCGCTCGACACCTGATGTACAGCCCAACCTTCGCTTTCTGGAGGAGCAGGAGGAGCTGGAACGTTGGCAGGCAGCTTTTGTGGCAAAGTACATGCCATCTCTGAACCATGGTTCTTCAGCTGCTGCAGTCCAGACTCCACCGCCTCCAGCTTCTGCAGACATTGACGCTTCGGCTGCTACAGACCTCGACGCTTCGGCTCCTGCAGACCTCGACGCTTCGGCTGCTGTAGACGTCTCAACGCCGGTCTCGCCGACCGAAGCAAACATCTCGACGGCAGACTCACCGACCGAAGCAGACGTCATGACGGCAGACTCACCGACCGAAGCAGACGTCACGACGGCAGACTCACCGACCGAAGCAGACGTCACGATGGCAGACTCACCGCCTGACGACAACTAGGGTCCCGGCGACGAAGAAGACGAGGAGGTCCCCAGCGACGTCTTGCGCCCGACGACAACTCCTCGCCTGCAGTCTCGACGGTGGTCTCCTCGCCTGCAGTCTCGACGGTGGTCTCCTCGCCTGCGGTCTCGACGGTGGTCCCCTCGCCTGCGGTCTCGACGGTGGTCCCCTCGCCTGCGGTCTCGACGGTGGTCCCCTCGTCTGCGGTCTCGACGGTGGTCCCCTCGCCTGCGGTCTCGACGGTGGTCCTCTCGCCTGCAGTCTCGACGGTGGTCCTCTCACCTGCAGTCTCGACGGTGGTCCCCTCGCCTACAGTCTCGACGCCGCTCGACGCCGACAAGGGTCCCCACGACGAGGGTCCCGACGAAGTGGGTCCCAACGGTGTCTCAGAGAGTCCCCACGACAAGGGTCCCGACGACGAGGGCCTCAACAAAGCAGACATCTCACCGCTCCACGACGACAAGGGTCCTCACGACGAGGGTCCCGACGACGTGGGTCCCAACAATGTCTCCGAAAGTCCCTACGATGAGGGTTCCGACGACGAGGGTCTCAACGAAGCAGACATCTCGCCGCTCGATGATGAGGGTCCCGACGACGAGGGTCCCAGCGCCACAAATGCCTCGTCCTCGACAGAGGGTCCCAGTACCGCAGACGTCTCTTCGCCCGCCTCGGCGCCCGACGACGTCTCTTCGCCCGCCTCGGCGCCCGACGACGTCTCTTCGCCCGCCTCGGCGCCCGACGACATCTCTTTGCCCGCCTCGGCGCCCGACGACGTCTCTTCGCCCGCCTCGGCGCCCGACGACGTCTCTTCGCCCGCCTCGGCGCCCGATGACGTCTCTTCGCCCGCCTCGGCGCCCGACGACGTCTCATCGTCCCCTTCGGCGTCCGACGACATCTCGACGCCCAACGACGCCGACTCTTTGCCCGCCTCGGCGCCCGACGACGTCTCATCGCCCGTCTCATCGCCCGTCTCGGCGCCCGACGACGTCTCATCGCCCGCCTTGGCACCCAACGACATCTCGGCGTCCAACGATGGGGGTCCTGGCGACAACGATGGCAGAGTTCTGACCGACGACTGTGTTCCGACCGACGACGTGGGTGTTCCGGCCGACGACGTGGGTGTACCGGCCGACGACGTGGGTGTACCGGCCGACGACGTGGGTGTACCGGCCGACGACGTGGGTGTACCGGCCGACGACGTGGGTGTACCGGCCGACGACGTGGGTGTACCGGCCGACGACGTGAATGTACCGGCCTATGAAGTTTGTTTACCGACCGGCGACGAAAGTGTACTGGCCGACAATGTTTGTTTGCCGGCCGGTGCCGACTCCGTTCCTGACCAGGTGTTTTTGGTTCCTGCCATTGCTGGACGATACTCTGGTCGTCCGCCTGACGTGGCACGGCACGATGGACGGCCGCCCGGTCGCCCGCCTGACATGACGCCGCACGATGGACGGCATCCTGGGCGCCTCCCGGATCTGGCTGGTAGTGATGGGCGACCTCCTGGATGCCCCCCAGATCTGGCTGATGTTGGCCCGCCGTCCTGCCTGTTGCCTCCCTCCACCCACCCTTGTTCTTGGGGGTAGTGATGGGCGACCTCCTGGATGCCCCCCAGATCTGGCTGATGTTGGCCCGCCGTCCTGCCTGTTGCCTCCCTCCACCCACCCTTGTTCTTGGGGGTGTCAGGTGCCACCCTTGAAGGAGGGGTTATGTCAGGCTCTGTCCCTGTCTGTTTCTTTAGGCTCTGTCCCTGTCTGTTTTCGTCTGTTTCTTTATGTTAATTTGTGTATGTTATTTTGTGTTCTCCTCCTGTCATACTTTGTTGTTCTGAGCTTTGATTACTGGTTTCTGTGTATCTCATTCAGTCTGTCATTTCCCACTCCTCAGTCTGTCTCTCTGTGCTCAGGCCTTCAGCCTTACTCATTCACAGCTGATCCCCATTCTAATCACTCCAGGTGCTCCTCACAGTCTCGTTTGTGTCAGTATTTAAACTCTGTGTGTTCACTCCTTGAGCACCGGGGCTTTGTCTTTCCATGGTGTATGATCTGCTCATCTCATCTCCTCTCAGTAAGTGTTTTTGTTCCACTATCAACATTATTATTTTTGTTAAATAAATCATTATTCATTTTACATTCGTGAGTCAGTCTGTTTTTCTGCTCGTGGGTTCAAACATTAAACAGCAGATCATGACAATAGGTAACGAAGAAAAAATTAAAGCAGATAAAGAAGACCCGGTACGCAAAGATGCCTCCAGTTTGCACCAAGGTAAACTGGACGATTTTAACCAATAACTAATTTTTTGTATGTAAGCAGCCCAATTTGAAAATCAGGCAAAGCAAGTCCACCACTGAGTTTACATTTTTGTAATAATGTTTTACGAACCCGAGGAGGTTTCCCATTCCAGATAAAGCCACTGATCAGCCTATCCAAGGAATCAAAAAAGGTTTTTGGCATAAAAAGAGGAATAGACTGAAATAAGAAAAGAAATTTAGGTAAAATAATCATCTTGACAACATTAATCCTACCCAAAAGGGAGAGAGGAAGATTACGCCAACTCTGGAAATCAGATGTCGTTTTTGTGACAAGAGACGAAAAATTAGCAGACGCAAGACCAGATAAAGAACGTGTCACATTTATACCAAGATATTTAAACCCAGTGGGACTGAGTTTGAATGGAAAGTTCGAATGTTGAAGACTGCAAGCAGTAGTGTTTATAGGAAAGCATTCACTCTTTTCCAAATTCAATTTGTAGCCTGAGAAGAAGTTGAAGTTATTTAAGATATGCAAGACAGTGGGGATAGAAGTGGCGGGGTTAGATACGTACAGCAACAGATCATCCACATATAAGGACAAATTATAATCTGTTCCATTTTGAAAAATCCCTGTAAATGAGGGGGAAACGCGCAAAGCAATAGATAAGGGCTCGATTGCAAAGATAAAAAGCAAAGGCGACAGCGGGCAGCCTTGATGTGTTCCACGCCCGAGAGAGAAATAATCTGAATATATACCATTCGTATGGACACTGGCTTTGGGAGATGCATAGAGGAGCCGAATCCAGGAAACAAAAGTATCACCAAATCCGAACTTCTTCAAAACCACAAACAAGTATTCCCACTCCACCCTGTCAAATGCTTTTTCAGCGTCAAGGGAAATGACCAATTCAGGTATATCAGAAGAATGCTTCGAATAGATTATATTAAAGAGGGTGCGCGTATTATAAAATAATTGATGTCCGTTGACAAAGCCATTTTGTTCTTCAGATATAACCAAGGGGAGGACTTTTTCCAAACGAGTAGCAACCAGCTTGGCTAGCATCTTTACATATGCATTTAACAAAGATAGCGGTCTGTAAGAGCCACATAAAGTTGAGTCCTTATCCTTTTTGTGGAGTAAAACAATGGTAGCCTGGGTCAGTGTTGGAGGTAAAGTCTTACGTTCTAAAGATTCGTTAAACATGGCCAATAATAGTGGTGCCAGTTTTACTATAAACTTTTTGTAGAACTCAATGGGAAACCCATCAGGGCCAGGAGCCTTGTTTGATTGTAATGCTTTTATTGAATTTATTATTTTCATAAGGCTGAGTGTTGGAATAATTGTAAATACATATTATCACATTTATATTCTTTAATATTCTTTGTGTTTAAACTTATTCCTATTATCTTAAAGTGAACAAAAGTATGTGTTCTTTTTACTAATGCTTTGTGATGAGTTTGTGTGCAGGAAACCTGTTCGACCGGTAACACACCCTGGGCAAAGCTGGCTGTTGGAATAGCTCAGTTGTTTTCCACTCTTGGAAGAATGTGGTTCTACAGGCTGACGTGTACCTATGTGTGAATAAGTCTCCAACATGCTGACGTGATGTAGACGTGTACTTATGTGTGAATCAGTCTCAACCGGTTTTCCCCCCTCCCTCAGCGGTTGAGACACTGTAACTAGGGCATTCCTAAACTCAATAAAAGGCAAGGAAAAACACAAAGAGGCAGAGCAGGCTGGCTCTCCTTGCAAGAAAGATACTCAAATCACTTGTCTTGTTCTCTGTTTTACAGTGTGGTGTTTTAATAATGTTTGGGGTTTAAACCTGACATTAACTTGGTCCTTCGAGCCGGATTCCAAGATACCTGATGATCCCAGTGGGTGAGTAGGTTACAGGCAAAATCTGTGGCCACAGTATTGATACCCTTTCCGGGACTGGAGTCCTCCTCACTGACTGGGGTCCGACGGTTGACGGAGTCCAGGAGAGACGTGACACAGAGTGGAGTGAGTATCGTTTTATTTTAAAACGAGTGAAGTGTGAAAGCTGAGTAAAACAAACCCTGATCAGGTAAAAAGAAGTAGTTAAATTCCGCAGGAGGGCAGACTCCTTTGACTTAGATAAACAACTAAAAACAGTCAATTAAACTCTGTGTAGGGCGGCGGAGCCCTCTACTTTAAGATAAATAGGAATAAAACAAACCCTGACAATTCTAGACTCTATCAGGTAAAAAGAAGTAGTTAAATTCCGCAGGAGGACAGAATCCTTTGACTTAGATAAACAACTAAAAACAGTCAATTAAACTCTGTGTAGGGCGGCGGAGCCCTCTACTTTAAGATAAATAGGAATAAAAAGAAGCGCTAAAAATGTATGCATGTGTTTGTGAGTGTGAAAAGGAAATAAAAGTACCGCTTGGTTCTTTTGTTTCATACCAAAATAACAGGAAACAAACAGTGAAACCTTTTGGTGTCAGAGGCTAAGAAGAATCCGCTCATTTGAGTTGAAGTGATTCTTGCCATAAGGATCTTTTATCACTGTCCTGTTACTTAAATCCAGTATTAGTCACCCTATGTGAAACCCCCTACTGGATCCAAATCTAGTTCAAAATGGGTAAGGGACAAAGCAAAAATGCTCAAAAATGCATAGACAGTTTAACATGGTATTAAAAAGTAATAAACGTCATCTGACGAGGTATTAAATAAAAAATAAAAAAACTACACAGTTTAACATGTAAAGACTGGGAGATAATAATAAAAATAATAAATAAATAAATTAAAGAAAAAAAAAAACCAGACCCTGCAAGCGTACAACACCTACCCCTATGGATAAAAGAACACGACTTTGATGGTAGATTAACTATAAGAGATAAGAGAGATAAGAGATTTAATATAGTATAATATATAATTATATAATATAATATAGATGAGAGATAAAATAAAAAAATAAAAAATAAAAAAAAACATAAGAGAACTTCAAACTAAAATAAAGACAAAGACCAAAGATAAACCTAACAAAATGAATAATGAAGGCTACCCCCATACAGAATTATGGATGCAAGTTGCAGAAAAAAAGAGAAGAAGGTATGAGGAAGAGGAAGGAAAAAGGAAGTGAGCAGCAAAGAGAGGAGAGACAGACAGAACACGAGGAAACGAGGAAGAAAGCTGAAGAGAAGAGAGAGAGAGAGAGAGAGAGAGAGAGAGAGAGAGAGAGAGAGAGAGAGAGAGAAGAGAGAGAGAGAGAGAGAGAGAGAGAGAGAGAGAGAGAAAGACGAGAAAAGAAATGTATATTTTTCTAAGAAAGAAGATGACATGTCTGGTTATTATAACCAGAGGTGTCAAGTAACTAAGTATAAATACTTCGTTACTTTACTTAAATGCAAATTTAGTTATCTATACTTTAGTGAAGTAATTATTTTTCAGCCTAATTTATACTTCTACTTCTTACATTTTCACGCAATAGGGTATATGCCACGGGTAGTGGTGACGTACTTCCGTTAAAATATGACCAATACGCTTCACTTCCGGCTCTCATCTACTACTGTTGTTGTTAGCGGTAGCTTCTAGAACTAGACCATGTAAAAGACACAAAAGGTAAATTATCTGCGAGCTACTGGTACAACAAGAGAGATTTGTTGTGTGCCGTTGTGTCCAGTGAATAGCAGGTACAATAGAGCGCTTAGTTTTTTATATTTTAATGCCACAGTTCGTGGCTAACCGAGTTAGCCTTAAAGCTAACACTCGGTTGTAGCCGGCGTTTTAAACCTCAGAATATTCAAGAGCCAGCATCAAACAGTGGTTAAAAAGGAGCTGTACCTGCATTGTTCGAGTGTCCCTTCCACTTCCATGACCGGGGCTTTGGGAGAGAAGCAGAGAGGACAGCGAGGAGGAGGAGAACACAACAACAGCTGCTGCAGCTCAGTAAGAAACACCGCAGTGAAGAAACACGATTATCACTCGACTCCACACCCTGCACTTGTAGATTTAATGTTGGAGTCATGATGAGTGATTTAATAAAAGTTTGTAACTACATACTTTTAAAATAATATTCAGATTTTAACATATGTTTTCTAATCTGTAAATATGTTTGTAAACTCTTAGTAACTTCAGGGCTGTTACACCTCTGAAATATTCTCTGCTGTTTCCTTTAATATGAAACCAGAACTGTTTCACTTCAATGAAACATTTAATTTCCTGAGATGTAATTAATTTATTTTAAAGCATAACTCTCATAAAGAGTTCTCCGTTTGGTTTTTTACTTGTAGGTAAATATGAACACTTGTTTTTTTTTCAGGTTTGCATCATCTGACCTCCTGATGTGTTCCTGCTGGCCCATGACTGCTCTGCTCTGCCATTCATGGTCGGTGTTCACCAAGAACTGAGAGGAACTCCCCATCAAGTTCAACTTGTGTTTATTTGTCTTATACAGGTTAACACAGAGTTAACAGTACAATGAAGTGCTCAGGATGAGAAGAGCAGATTTGACTTGCTAAAAATCAAAGAACAAACTACTGTATGTATACTAAAAGCATGCACAGTGAAAAAGTAATTATAATATTCACAAAGTCCTGAAGAGAGACGGATATAACAATGCAGCAGGATGAATTTGAATTAACTACTGCAAGTATTTCAAGCTAGTAATATAAGCTAACATGCACATAAAGTTTTAAATATATATATATAAATATATACACATACAGTATATATAATAATATATTATTATATATATGTGTATATATTTATATATATATATATATATTTAAAACTTTATGTGCATATATATGTATGCACATAATCAACATTACACAGGTTGTGTGACAGGTTATTGCACAAGTACTGTAGTGACATTGAGATTTAATTATTAGTTATTACCAGTTGTTCAGTGTTATTTATTGATTATTTAACCACACCACCCCGTCAACTCATACCCTGCAGCCCGTTGAGTTCTTCCTGTTCTTAAATGACCTTGACCTTGGATCAAAGCAACGGGACCTTGCTGACCCGTACGGTGTCCATCAGTCCACGGTCAGACGGATTTTCACAGCAACTTTTTATTGACAGTACTCGGCTCTACCTGAAGAGCAGATACATAAAAATCTACCTGCAGACTTCAAGGACTACCCTGACACTACAGTCACACTACTTACTACTTGTAAGAAAATAAAATGTTCAAAACATTCTGACTTTTGTCTTCATTGATGTATTATCACCCAAAAAAAATGTGTACTGTATTTTGGTTTAAGACAGGCTTAGAGTCGTTTTAGCCATTTTATTAAAAAGAAATTTGATGATAATGTTACATTACTGTACAAAACGTATGAGTCAAGCTAAATGAGGCACAATATTTAAACACTGTTTAAATTATATTATTATTATTACATCTTCTGACTAACTCCCAGCTTCCTCGACTGCTTTTGGAGATTTAAAAACATGTAATCAGTCAGATTACAGTGCCTCAGTGGAACAACTTGTTTGTTGTTGTTTGGATCCAATCTCAGCTCCTCACTGCTTCCCTCATGTTTGAGCTGTAGCGGTGGTGTCTTCCCACGTCTCACAAACATCTAGGATGGACCAGGGGTTCCCTCATCATCACCAACACCTGCCGTGTCCTGTGCAGTGAAAGAAAACATCTCTTATTAAGGCCTGCTACAAACAGTGATTTAACAGGTTTGACTTCAGCTCAACTTTTGTAAACAAACTTGAATTAAAATAACTTTTGTTTCTAAATCTGCTCTAAATCTCCTGCCTCCTTGTTTGAAACTGAACTGTCAGGTGGCTTTGACTCAAACAGTGGGGCTTCTGGCTCTTCCTCATGGACTGTAAACACTCAGCCCTAACTGTCACTTCTCCTGCCTCCTTGTTTGAAACTAACATTTGTGTTAATAAGAAAACATTGTACAGACAAAACACGTTTACTCAACAGATTAGCAAGGCTAACTATGTTAGCTGTGTTAGCCTACATGAGGCAGTTTGGTGAACTGAAAACAAATACCGACTTACCTTCATATTTATTTATGTAGTTGGACACAAAGCTTAAATCCTTTATCCTTCTTAATGTGGGCGCTTTAGAGAAGGTCTGAATTATTCTGTAGACATTATTAACAGTGACTGTCGGCAAGTCCTGCAGAGATCTCGTGAAGAACGCCATCGCTAACACCGTGTTGACTGCAAACCGGAAGTGCGTCTTACGGGTGAAGAATGCGGAAGTGCTGGAACGGAAGTCCGTGGCATATAGCCTATTACTGGTACTTTCTACTCCTTACTTTTAAAAATAGCCTCGTTACTTTTCTTTCATTTTGCCGTATTGAGGTAAGCTGAAAGTTTCGTTACATTTTAAACAGGAATAATAGTGTTTGAAGCTGTCGGATCGACGTTCTGACTCGGTCCATTAGCTCTGACGTGTTGCTAAATACGGGAAAAGTCCGTGTGGGCGACATTTATTGAGCTATTTTTACTGGGCGCAGCTTGGTATAACTGTTCGGATGTGAAACGATACGTTTACAGAATTTTTGGGGTGCATTTAAGCGTCTTATGAGTTGAAAAAGAATCTACATTTGTGATAAGGTGACGCTACGTTCATGGCGTCTGTTTATGTGCTGTGATCGATTCAAAGCGATCACGTGACACGCGGTGCTGGTCGTCAAATTTCAGTTTTGTTAGCACAATACTGACAGATTGTCTGACTTGTTCATTCTATGCATGAAATATCGTCAGAAACTGTTTAACCGCGGTGTTTTGAGATATTTAAAGGGGTTTTAGAGCGTTTAGACTTCGGGAGAACACAAACGTCCGACTGCACGCACGTCCCTAAATGCAACACAAACGACACATCGACGTAGTGACGTCAGCCAGATAGAAAAAAAAAAAAGGAAAAAGTCCGGTGCATTTAATATCTAAAAGTTCACAGAACCTTTTCTAAACATTTTAAACACATCGATTATTTTCTTAACAGAACGTTTGTTTAAGCGATTGTCACATCCAGGCTAAAACTCATCCCAAAAGTTGATTTTTCACCGTCTTCGTTTTCAAGCTAACGGAATTAGCGGTAGTCAACGCGGCCTTAAGAGTCAACAGCGCCTCTATGGCGGCCAGGAAGAGTAATTACAGTCACATTGTGACTCCATGAAACATATGGTTATGCTCAATGGTACCCCTATATGGTTATTTTGGTATATTTAAATTTGCATTTGGATGTGTCTATTTTCAATGGGCATGTATGCAGTTGAGACAGGTAGCTTGGTGCACCCCTAGTTTTTCAACATTGACAGTGTAATGTGGTCTAGTCTAGAGGAATGTTTTTTGTGGGGGAGGTGGGGTTTTATACAATAGTATGTGTGGTGCGGCCTAAGCATTTGTCTTTGTTGTTGCTTTTTCTTACGCTACTTTTACTTTTATACTTTTAAGTAGTTTTGAAACCAGTACTTTTTTACTTTTACTTGAGTAAAAAGCTAGAGTTGATACTTCTACTTCTACAGAAGTATTTTTAAATCCCAGTATCTATAATACGGACCAGGTCAAAAGGATCCGTGGGAGACTGGAACCCCGCAATGACCCATAACCTCACTGGTAGTATTTAAACTAACATTGCAGCCTAACACTGAGACTGGATATTTTTAGATTTATCTAGCAGTTTAATAGTCTTTTTGCCTAGCACTTTACATTGAATAGATTTATTAATTATAAAATGCCATTTTATACTAATGTTGGTGTGTATATATAAGCTTGAGTTTGCATCATATGCACTACCCTTTCAAATGATTTACAGTCTTAATAAATTCAAGCCAAATGGAAAATGTAAGCTGTACAACCTCAATATTTACCTGTTTAAATAGAATCTAATGTGTAGCAACAGTTAGGGTCAGACCTTTTACTTCTTCGGTGTAATTTGAAATGAATAATAATAATAATAATAAATTCAATTTATACCGCACTTTTCATTAATAAAAATCTCAAAGTGCTACAACAATAAAAACAAGTGATAAAATCAAATAAAATCAATAATGGTATTAACTAAGATTAAAAACAGAATCATGTGGAGGCAGAATAGGCCTGCTTAAAAAATAAATAAATAAATAAATAAAACAAGTGATAAAATCAAGTAAAATCAATAATACTATCAACCAAGATCAAAGATAAAATCA
>JBBPBX010017199.1:27563-43384 GCA_038048925.1 Garcialebias charrua | reverse complement strand
AATGGCTTTATAAATAAAGTATAATTATTAATATTTCGTTTTTAATTACAATTTGATCGTATTTACGCAACTTCCGGTCGTTTCCGGTCGCCATTTTACTACAGTACTGCGGTCAATGGAGCTCTAGACGCTCCTGTCAGCTGGCTTTAGAGGACCGTGTGTCCGTTCAGGGTTGCCTCATACGGATAAATTTGCTGGAAACACTCGGTCAACTCTGTGGACGTCTCAGACCCGGAGGAGCAGCCGCCGATCGCCCCCGTGATCGCTCTAACAACGCCGCCCGACATGCTAACGACAGCAGCTAACAGAGCAGCTAACACAGGCGAAGACACCGAGCCGACATGCCGCGGAGGGGCCATCTGCGGCCGGGAGCTCGCCGCAAATGTCCGCCTGGCAGTCGGGGGACACCGAGCTAACGCGGAGATACAAAGCCGACAGCCTTTTTGAATGAACTGACATGCTAACCATTGCTGCTAATGGCGGGGCCTAACCGTAGCTAACGCCGAGCAGCTTGTTTTGGATGGAGGAACATCGCGGAGAAACGGCTTTCAGTAAGTTTTTTTTTTTTCTGGCTCCAAATGTATGAAGTTAAGAAGCTAACAGTCATTCTTTTAAACAGTTTTGACCACGTGTGTGCGTGTGGAGCGTAAGGAAGCTGGGGGAGCTCGGACGGGTGCGAGCTGATGCTAAAAGACGAAGGCAGGCTTTGACCAGCTCAAAGTAAGACATTATATTTTTTATTTATTGTACAGTACAGTACTGTATTCATTTACTGTACAGTTCTGTGCATGTTCATGGCCTAGTATGTCTGCTTGTTCAGTCTCATGCCATTAAATATGTGTGCGGCGCTCCGTTAGCGGTATAGCCGCGACCTATGTCAGAAACGCGGACCTACGACAGGCAGGTGTTTTTGGTCCGCGAGGTACGACAAAATCGACCTAAGTCACACACGTAGGTCCCAATCCCTGACGTAACTCGAGGGCTTGCTGTATATATATATATATATATATATATATATATATATATATATATATATATATATATATATATATATATATATATATATATATATATATATATATATATATATATGTGTTGTATCTGTGTGTACATTTTTTTATTTTATTTGAGATGATCCTTTAATGCAGATTCAGTAACAGTTTAAGCAGCATAATCCCCAGATTTAGTCCCCATTGTGCATATGATGTTCCTGCTCACCTGAATTCCACATTGTTACAAATTGTTTGTGCATCTCATCGAGCATCTGTTGCCAGTAAAAGAAAAAGATGTGACCTCACAGATGCAACGCTTCTCTGAGCCATAAGGTTGTGCTGGTGCTTCATCCATGTCCTTCTCTCTCACCAGATCCCAGAAGTCTGGCTTGGCCTGCAGACTGAAGGCCTGTGTCCACCTGGAAGTGATACAAAAGCACACTTGTGCAGGAAATTTTGGCAATTTCCTCGGTCTTGCGTCACAGACGTATTACTGTGCCTCTCACCCAAACCACAGCCACATGGGACCCGGTTCAGAACTGGAATTTTCCCACTGACAAAAACCCATTAAGTGTGCAGAAGCTGTGGGTCAACTGGGAGGTTGCTGTGATCGGGCCAATGAATGAGCCACTTCTTAGCAGCACCTGTCACGTGTTGGCGATAAATTCAACTCTTATTTCTCCTTTTTATTGACAGCATTTTAAATATTGTTTGGACACTATTAGATGTCCAAATTCTCTTGCAGGCCTTTGGGAACCCTAAAGAGTGACTCACTACTGGTCACGATTGTGCTAAAGTACCAGGCTCATATCTCTGCCAAACACTCCTTCCCGCTGTTAACAGCCAGTTCTGCAGAAAAGTAGCAGCTAATGCCCCAAAACAGTTTAGTTTGTGTTTTGTACACATATAAATCAAGTTTACAGTTGTTAACTTTCACCTACAAAATATTTCTCCTTTAGATCTTCCTGGAACACACTTTTACAGTTTATTTCATTTATTTAGTTTTGCTCAGGAACAATGAAGAACCAAAGTCGCTATAGCAGCTTTAATTCAATGCATAATTAAATGAGAAAAGACAGAAAATAGAGATCAATTTATCACGTGGACAATGATCAGTGCAGAAACATGGTCACAGCAAACACACACAGCCTTCAGCCAATCTTAATGGACATTGTGTTCGCAGGGTTAAAGCAGATAAGAATGAAGACTAATGGTGGAGCAGAAGAGGAATGTTTGAGCAGTAAACACGTGAACTACTTTCAAGAGAATCATCTTAAAGTTGTTGTGTTAGGCTGAACTCTGCTGGGTTAAACATAATAAAATGTCTCAATCACTTGTAATGATTAACATTATCCTCTCTCCAAATCAACCTCTACATGGCGAATTTGAGCTCCTTCCATCTGGGACGAGGTTCAAGCTCAAATCTAGAACAAATAGATGGAAAAACTCTTATCAGCCAGACCATTATGCAGATTCATGTTAAACTAAACCGGGCTTGATGATGTCGTTCAGCCTGTTTTATTGATATTTGTACATGGATTTTTTATTGTTTGACAATTCTGTGACTGTTTATGTGCTGTGTTTTAATTTTCTCGCCACCTTGTTGCAAGGAAAATTTCCCTCAGGGGACAATAAAAGTGATGAAGAAGATGAAGATATAATAATAATAATAATAATACTGTGTCAAAGTCAAAGTTCAAAGTCAACTTTATTGTCAGAACTGCAATATGTACAGGACATACACAGGACCGAAATTGCGTTTCTCTCAGTCCCTCGGTGCAACAGTAACCATCTAAACACTAAACACTGAAACATTTAATAAACATAAGCATAAAATAGTAAAAGTGTAACACTGTCCTGAGTTTTTTCATAATAGTATAAAAGTATGAAATTTTACACCAACACTGAAACACCAGTGTATGTATTGTCATCATTGTGTGTTCCCATACAATGGCAAAATTGGCTCTTTACACAGGCGGCGCAGTGGGCGACCTTTGGAGGAGCCCGGGGAGCAACTGGGGATGGGGTGTCCTGCTCAGAGGCACCACGAGGTGTTCAATGACCGGGGATCGAACCCAGGACTGCCCTGCCCCTACACCATAATGATGATGATGAAGATGATGATGACAAAACAATTTACTAAGTAAGTACCCAGATAGCAGTAGAGCAGTCATTTCTAACCCGAGCCCAGCCCCACTTGACCCAACTTCAGACCGGGCTGGGCCATAAGCAATTTGCTTAATGTGTGGGCTAAGTCGGTGTCTGGCTTTTTATTGCGTCAGTAGACACACGCAACCGACAATCCAATTATATGCCAACGGGGCTTGCCATACTTCACCGGCCACATGCAGCCATTTGACCGTGCGCTGACTGGACATTTGAAAGAGGTAAAAGTTCAGTTAAGCTTCAGATGGACTACTGCCAGCGATCCATCAGCACAAATGGACGTTCTTTCAGCCGCTGCACTCAGCGGACGCACGTGACAGACGAGCAAAACAGGTGAGATCACAAAACATCCAACCTGTCAGAGCAGGTTCCAATGCAGGCAGAAGCAGGAGAAGAAGTTAATGCGCTTTGAGGGCTCCTCAGCTCCAATCTTTTGTCCCCTTTACTCAGCTGCGCATGGCCGCCAACTATTAATAATAGTCGGTAGTATAAGCAGTCAAAGTTTAATTAATAATGTCAGTGTTTTTTTTTTTCGTGTTTGGACCTGTAATTACTGGTAATTCATCAGATCGGGTGGGGTTTGGAGATGATGGTTGTGGGCTTTGGCCGGGTCCGGTCGGATTTTTTGGACCCGAGTGCAACTCTAGATAGCAGTGACAAAAAAGAGCAACTCCAAGGCCATAAAGAATTAACACAACTTTATTTACAGTGGATTAATATCAGTAATAATTTGCAATACAGCTGGACGGGACTGGAACCCTGGAGAGCAAGGACAAGGGTTAACTTGATGGTCCTGGTCTTTCAGGATGATTCAAGATACAAAGTATAATCTCTTTCTTACGGTTGGCGTAAATGGTCATCGTAGAAATGGAGGTCCAATGGTTCCAGTTATCACAGAAGAGAGAGTTCCAGGTAAGTTGCATCTGTCGGTGGGCAAGTGGCGGAAGGCTAGGAACGGCTGAAGAAGTCACAAGGAGTCCTAAGACCAAACCAGGGAAGTCCAAGGCAAAGGAGGAACACCGGAATCAGCGCTGAAACACATGAGAATGAAGAGTTTCGTCTTCACACAGCACAAGGATGGTGAAGTGGCTGGAACACAAACTACCGATTGGCAGATAATGCACCAGCGTCGAAGGGAAGTCATCTACTGCTGTAGAGACCATTCCATTGTTGTGATTGAATGAACCTGTTTGTGGGCTGTTCATATATGAAAGGAGTTGTGTTTAGGGCTGATGTGTATCCCAGAAAACATATACAGCAAGCCCTCGAGTTACGTCAGGGATTGGGACCTACGTGTGTGACTTAGGTCGATTTTGTCGTACCTCGCGGACCAAAAACACCTGCCTGTCGTAGGTCCGCGTTTCTGACATAGGTCGCGGCTATACCGCTAACGGAGCGCCGCACACATATTTAATGGCATGAGACTGGACAAGCAGACATACTAAGGCCATAAACATGCACAGAACTGCACAGTAAATGAATACTGTACTGTACAATAAATAAAAAATATAATGTCTCATGCTCTAATTACACCACACGCGGCTCCGCCCCGCTCCGGTCCGCAGGTCGCAGCTGAGCGAGTCCAAAGCCCACTGCCTCCGCTCCGCTCAGGTCCGCCTGGATGCGCCGCTCCGAGACACGTGCGAGATCGCGCGATAAATCAAGTGATAAATAAGTAAGTCAGAACAAAACAATTCATTCGGTGGAAGAAGGAGAACAACTGTAGAGAGACTGCTGCCTTGATCTTCTCTCGTAAATGAGCTACATGGTTTGAGCAACAGGAAGTGATGTTTACATTTCAGAATAAAATACTTTTTTATTTATTTATTTCTTGTATTGCGTTTGTAGGCGTAGTCATAGTCATAAATATAATAGTTTAGTCATAGAATAGTCATAAATGATAGTTTGACAGCATTTTTGTACAAATAAATCCGTATAGAGCTAGGATTAGTCCGCCCGTGGTGATTTTATTTTGTAAATACGGAAGTTGTGCTCGTTCCTTTTCCTGTTGGTGCGACGTAATCTTCAAAAGTTGACTCCGGCACAGCTCCGGCGTCCGGCAGAAATAGAAAAATTTCTAATTTTGACGGACTGCCGTCCGCTCTCCGCAGCTCGCCGCCGCCGTGCGGAGCCAGTGTAAACTCTGTCATTGATTATAATGGGTGCGTATTTGCTGCGGAGGTCGGACCGGAGCGGGGCGGAGCCGGAACGCGTGTGGTGTAATTTTGGGGTTACTTTGAGCCGGTGTCCCCCGACTGCCAGGCGGACATTTGCGGCGAGCTCCCGGCCGCAGATGGCCCCTCCGCGGCATGTCGGCTCGGTGTCTTCGCCTGTGTTAGCTGCTCTGTTAGCTGCTGTCGTTAGCATGTCGGGCGGCGTTGTGGCCGCCGATCGCGGGGCGATCCGCGGCTGCTCCTCCGGACCTGAGACGTCCACAGAGTTGACCGAGTGTTTCCAGCTAATTTATCCGTATGAGGCAACCCTGATCGGGCACACGGAGCCAGCTGACAGTAGCCTCTGGAGCTCCATTGACCGCAGTACAGTTGTAAAATGGCGACCGGAAGTGGCGACCGGAAACGACCGGAAGTTGCGTAAATACGATAAATTTCTAATCAAAACGTAAAATTAATAATTATACTTTATTTATAAAGCCATTTAAAACAACCACAGCTGCAACAAAGTGCTATACACATGAAATTAATAACTTTTAAACACACACAAAAAAAATAATAATTTTTTTTTTTTAATCATATTTTTATTAAATATGATAAAATCGTAAGTCTGAGTTGCCGTAGGTCGCAGGTGTCGTACCTCGAGGGTTTCCTGTACTGTAGTGTTTTTACTGCACATATCGCACACACAAACAGGCAATAATGTTAAAAATAAATGTGATAATCTGGAGATAAAGAAACTTAAAGATACTAAATAAATAGAGTCTGGGACTCTGTCAATGCCAAGTCGAAACCCTTCCATGGCTGCATCAGTGATTCACAGGGAATCACTGAGAAGTCAAAAAACTATATGACTTCTGGCCTACGCATCGGCCCTAAACACAACTCAGAATACAGTAGTCCCTCTCTACATCGACGTTCATTTATCGCAGACTCGCTCTATTGTGGTTTTTCAAAATAAGATTGGACATGACACACAACTGGCTGATTGATGGATGAGCCGCAATATTGGCATGGACATTTTATTTAAAATAATGTATTTTAAATTACTGTATATAGGACCTGCTGCACATTTGCGCAGTCCATGCTGCAGGATAAACTTCCTCCTGCAGCGGGTCAGTTGTTCTCTGTGCATAGAGGAGAAGTGGGCGTGGCAAAGAGCACTTGCAGGAGGTAAAGAGCAGAGGAGGCAGGGAGCTGAAATAATGACATGTGTTCTTTTAGAGCATTTAGAGTTTAGAAACATTGTTTAAACCGTTGCAAGAGGGATTAAAATGCCTCATAAAATATGTATATTATATATTAAAATAAATTACTACTTATACTACTATTCCTACCTCGTAATTTGTCACTTATCGCTGGTTTTCAGGGTACATCAGGGGCGGCCGGGCGGCCAATAGATGGCGCTAGGGCGCTGCCCCACTGGAACTTCTGGACCATTTTACATTGAAGACTTAAAAAATAATAATAATAAAAATGAAATAATAAAATAAAAATATTTCAAAATATATGCATATATGTTTTTAGTTGTGTAAGATAAATATTTTATGAGTAATGATGAGTTATATTGTTTGTTTCAAAAAACGTTTTCTGATTGGTGACGTATTTCCTGTTTTGGGGGCGCATGGAGCTTATCCATTGACTCTCGCTATAAATGGCGCATGCGCAGTTATCCCACGACGTTACAAAACAATGGGAAGATGCTGGGCGCAGTTTTCACCGCCCTGGAAACGTCCAACGTGAGCTCTACCTACTGATTGCATGTTTCCGGCCGTTTATTTATTTATTTAAAAAATTGTTTTTGTTTGTCTGAAAAAATTGCCATGCGGAATTTGCCGTGCGGTCAGGGACTCAAGCAGGCTTTCTCAGCTGAAGCCCGCAGTATAGCTCTGCGTTGGGCCGAACGCCACTCGACGCGCGCGTGCTACGCGCAGGTAGTTCACATTATAGCTCAGCGTGAGGCTCCAGCGTTTTCGCTCCAAATTCTTGATGTCATTTGAGCAGCAGCAGGGCGGAGCGTTTACCTACAGGACAAATTGAGGTTGCTGATTGGTCCTTTGCTGACACGCCTACTGAATTTATTGACAGGTCGGGTGGGGAAAAAAGCATGGGCTACGCAGCGGTTTTCTGTGTTTATATGTTAATTAAAATTTCTAAAAAATAAAATAAAAACAGGGAGCGCTGGTCCAGCACACCAGAACACCATGAAATATTTAGAACCTCTCGCAGCCACGTTGAACATGAGTTTAGTTCGCTCGTGACAAATTCATTCATTTCTCATTAAGGAGGAAGCGATCACTTGACTTTTGGCAAAAAAACAAAAGAAAAGTCCAGATCAGGGATGAAGAAAGGGAATTTAATACATTTGTGTCTCTTACAAAACAGTCTGGTGCCGGGCAGTTTATTGTGAGACAACGCGCGCGTAAGCGGTCGTAAAATTTGAGCTTGGCGCGTTCACGCCCGCATTCAAAGGCTTGTGCCGTGGCGTTCGCATGGCGTGGAGCGGCGTTCGGCCCAACGCAGAGCTATACTGGGGGCTTACGTTTTAAATCATTGAAAGCCCTTTATCTAATGTCTATTTGCATTTCTGACTGATATGCCTCTCAACTTTTAGATGGCTGTTTGTGGTAAAAGCCTTCAGCTGACTGTTTATTCTAAAAGTGGCAACTGGTGAGTTTGTTTTTGGAGCTAACACGCTAATGCTAGCCTTTATCGAATGCTTATTATTATATTACCATTCCTGACTGATATCCTCTCCACTTTTAGGTGCTCTGTTTGTGATAAAAGCCTTCAGCTAACTGTTTATTCTAATGCCGGCTACCCACCAAACGCGTTTCGAGCAGCGGAAGCAGCCAGTTTACATGCAAAGTCTATGTGGAGGAGCGGCGAGGAGCGACAAAGCATGACGCGGCGCGTTTTGAGCAGTTCGAGCAGCGCGGCAGGGCGCGACAGTTCTTTTCTGCGCACGTGGAGCGTCCAGAGCAGCCACTGCCAGAGTTCAACAAATTGAACTTTGGCTGCTCGCCGCGTCGCAGCAACCAATCGGGAGAGACTCTGCTATGTGATGACGCAATGACGACAGGACTTTTTTTGGACTTTTTAAACTTAGCCCAACGAGCCTCCATGAAGAAACCAGCCTCCGGTAAGAAACTTGGCATTTTTACAGTTGCCGCTGTCCGCTCGAGCGTACGATCACCCCAAACATAAAAAAAAAAACGTTTTAATCTCAACAAAGACTTTCGGAGCTGCAGTTCGGCTCGTAGAAAACCCACTCAAGTAGTAACGAGGCTCACGAACAGCTGATTTTATCTGCCCGGTGTACAACAAACAAAACAAACCCGACTGGAAAAGGACCAAGATGCTCCTCCCACTGCGCGTCTTCGGTGTGAACAGACATCTGTTGACAAGCAGCCAACACCGCGCGTTGAGAGCGTTTTTGCTGCTCAAGACGCGTTTGGTGGGAACCCGGCATAAAAGTGGCAACTGAGTTTTTTTCTCTTTGTTTGTTTGTGGAGTTAGAATGCCAGCGCAGGTTATTGTACAGTATTGGACTCTGATGGCTACATTTATTTTAATTTGCTCATAAAAAATGATCAAGCATTAATAATTTTATATGCTAAATGTCACTTGGGGTGTTTTATTATTTCTTAACACTGTATTGATCTGGAGAATGAAAACAAAGCCTCTTGCAAGTAGAAATGCAGAAATGTTTTAATCTCACTTATTTTCCTTTCTATAATTTATATATAATTTATTTATTTATATATATTTTTGTTTGTTCTTTGTTGTTTTAGTGAGTAAAATTGGCTCTTCTCATCCTGAGCATTTAATTGTTCTGTTTACCTTGTATTAATCTGCATTTGATTTTTTAAAAAAAAAACAGTTTGAACTTGGGATTTTTTTTTTTCATTTTGGAGAAATAGCCCACCCTGGTGGACATTTCACAGCCCGCCACTGGTGTACGTATCCCCTGCGATAAATGATGGACTATGTACTGTATATACATTTCAGATCATTATCATGAACTGACCACAAACAGGTGCATTCAATCACAACAATGGAATGGTCCATTACTCTCCTGCAGTTCTTCAGGAGATTGGTCCACAGGTGTGTGTTGTTGGTGCCATTTAGTGACATGAAGCTGCAGGAGAAGAACTGAAACTCCTGTGACATCACTGAAACGCTTTATTTCCTCAAGCGTTTTAGGCGATTACTGTGACTGGTACCATTTAGTCCGACACGGTCAGAAATCAACAGCTCACATTTACAACCTACTCTTTTTGGAATGCTTTGTTACATTATCCATTGTGCACCGTGCTTTTATTTGACTTGTTGTAAGTGAAAGGTTGTAAGTGAAAGGTTTACATAGAAGAATGTTTTTAAAGAATAGATGAAGCAGTTTGCTTTACAGTCTGCTGTAACAGGATCATTGCTCGGTGTAAAAAGGGCGATGAAGATAAACGACTGAACTGAGGCTGAACTCGCACCTTGTGCACAGGTCAGACTGGAGCAGAAGGAATCCATCTCTTGCTTTTGTGTGCACATGTGTGTGTGTGTTTGCATCAATTCGTTTTTATATTTGGGACAGATCTGTGGCACTGAATTACCCCTGGGCCATAATGAAAGGCTAAAGATGGTATCCTTTTTACCTCGCTCAGAGGAATGACTTTCATGCTTGGCTGCTGTTCAATTTTATCTCCAGGAGTTGCTAGGCGACAGGAACTTCCTTATTGCAAGTGTATTCTGGGAAATGTTGAAGCTAACATATGAATTATCCGTAAGTTATCTTCTGCCTATAACGCTGTGATAATATGTTTCAATGAAATGGAGGGCTGCAAATGGATCATCTTAACTGTGCAACAGTGAATCTATTTCATTAATAAATAAGTTGTGCAGCAACATTAATTCGGTGCTTGAATTAACGCTGATCATTCTCAAGGTCATTAAATGCAAAGTGTAAAAAAAATTGCTGCAGATTATTAGTTCTGTCTTTATCACTCGCAGTTTGAGGCCCTTTTGTCTTTTTCTTGAGAAGCTCTCTGTCACCGCATGACAGACACCTTTGTAATAAAGCAATTTCTATTATTTTTTATGTACTTATTTTTGCTGACTTACAGGAAGCACATATTTACCTTTGCCTTAAAAACGTGCATGCATTTTATGAAAGATAACACTAATGCACCTTAGGATGGACTTGACTGATTAATTTGATACTTAATTTGATATGAGATTTTCATTAATGAAAGGTGCGTTATAAATTGAATTCATTATTATTATTATTATTATTATTTATGTCACAAAATTAGATCTAATTATAAATTAAGAGCCTCAAATGAGTCTGTTTTAGTCGTTTGTCCTTGCTGTCTCCTGACAAACATTGAACAGTCTCACAAAAGCAAATAAAGCATCTTGCATGAAAAATGTGGCCATTACCTCAAAATGCCAACATTTTGTTAATCATACAATTAAAATACAATCTTGTGCTCAGAAGACGTTCAGGGCACGTTAAATGCTCTCCTGCTGCTTATTCTGCAACACTTTTGATGGCAAAAAGCTTCAAATGATCATTTTTGGCACGAAATTGAGACAAAACTTAACCAAAAGCACTGTTGGAGTCCAACAGAAACTTACAAATGATAAAAAAAAACAATCTAAAAGGAAGCATGCTAAAAATAGTTTATTGTTTCTAGTGGTGCCATTTCACAACCAGCCGGAGCAGCCCACATGTCAACATTGTTAGCGACACATCTGGAGGCAGTTGAATTTCTGGCTTTTAGGAGCCAACGATGTAAACATGAATCCAGTCACCGGCTGTTTGGTTTTATTTTTGCATCCTGAGCCATTAATGATGAAAAGACTCATAGCAGGCTGAGACTGAAGTTAGACCAGCAAGTGTTTGTTCCAAGATGTTTTAAGGAAACTCAAAATAAAATATAACCAAACGTTAGCACAATTTAACGTTGTTTTGTGCACACCGGTCTGAGGGTTATTTCAGCCGACAGTACGTCTGCTCCAGTGAAACAACCACCGAGAAATAAGCTGATCACGCCGTGCAAAGAACTTAATAACCTGTCCGCCTCACTTAAATAGCTACGGGTTTTGATTTCCTATAAAACCTTTGTGAAATTTCAATTACAGCATCAAAGCTGTGATCTGCCCGCAGAGGGACGGGTTTGTTATTGCAGAGTCCAACGGATGGTCCGAGCAGCAATTTTGTCAGAGAGTTCATTAACACCATGGCTGTCATCACGAATCCTTCCACACCAGTGAGTGTGGTTTTGAAGCATCACAGAGCAGGTTTTAATGTTTTTGTAATGCCTCTCATCACCGTAGGGGGCGCTGTGTTGTCAACCCCTCAAAGCCAAAACCTTTTTCTTTCTTTTTTTCTTCACATTTATAATGAAACCTGCATCAAAAAGCCAAAAAGCCATCCAGCACAAAGGCTAAAGGTGGTGCCCTCTTTGCTTCACATTATGGAGGATTTTTATGATCAGACGCTGTCCAATTTTATCCCCGGGTGTTGCTAAGCGACAGGAGTGTCCTTACAGCGTGAGCAGTCTGAGAAAAGGTGATACCATGAATGAATTCTGCAGCTGTGTAACTTATTATTAGCCCTCCAACCTGCTGTAATGTGGGTCAGTGAAAGAGAAAAATGATATTCAAATGGGCCATTGGTGCGTTTAGTCCAATCATTTCAGAATTTGTCCTGCCTAAAAAAGCAGAGAGATTGAGGTTAAATGTCTTGGCTCAGTTACCATAAAAGGCAGAATGAAAGTGGACTAAAGGATTGTATAGCATATTTATTGCAGCAGTACACAGAAGCACATTCTTAACTTTTTTTTACAACAAAAGAAGAAATCTGCAGTTAAAACAAATTATTCTTAACTTGTTTGAGCTCAACATACTAATAAAATGTAAATTATTTATAGTCTGATGTTGTCTTTTTTAATTAAATTTATTCATTTTACAGCAATATAAAAGAAAAACAATGTATAAACATACAGTGTAAAATGTAAAAGACATAAAAAATGAAAGGTGGCAGAGAGAAGAATAATATCTGCCCCTTTTTTCAAAGTAACAAAAGCAAACTCAATCCAAACAATCAACTCAAGCAATGTTTTTCAAGTAATAGAATGAAAAAAAACCTTCGTTAGTCAACTAGAAAGTTTCCTAATACAATGGATTTAACTAAATATTTTCATATTTTGTTAACAACTTAGATTTGATCATCTTTTTAAACACAATCATCGATCTAGCAAATTTAATATCGTTATCTAAAGTGTTCCATAAATCAATTCCCTGTATCGAAACAGTCCGGCTCTTCAAACTGGTTCTATACAGTACTAAGGTTTTACAAAAACCTCAGTACCCCTAAGAGTATAACAAGACCTTCTCTTATCAAAAAACATTTGAACGTTAGGAGGCAGTAAGTAGTTTTGAGCTTTATACATGACTAATGAAATATTATAATCCACCAAATCATAAAACTTAAATAACTTAAGTTGATTAAACAATATATTTGATGGATGACGATGAGGTTTTCCTAAAATAATTCTCACAGCTCTCTTCTGCAAAATAAAGTGAAAACATAAAAAAATGCTTTACTAAAAATTAGGGATGCACCGATCCACATTTCTCACTTCCGATCCAATACCGATACTTTATAACTGAGTATCGACCGATACCGATACTTTTCCGATCCGATACTGTTCAGGTATGTGACTCTGTATAATGAAACTTTCATACCCAAACTATTCATTTTAACATTGTGTGAGATAAACCCAATGAAGACGCTCATAAGTCTTACAATAGGGAACCCACTGACTTTAACAGCATACAGGACAGGAGGCAAGTATACCACACACATGTCCTCCTTACTCATGGTGCAGCTGAAGAAAACTAAAAAAGTCCTAAGCATGATGGGAAAGACAACACAGCCACTCTCCTTAACCACTAAGAGAGTGGATTTTGTTGTCTTTCCCATAATGCTTAGCGTTTTTTTAGTTTTTTCAGCTTTAGCTGGACAAACTATTGGTTATAACTATTGGTTATAATGGGTAAGACAACAAAACCCACTCTCTTAGTGGTTAAGGGGAGTGGCTGTGTTGTCTTTCCCATCATGCTTAGCGCTTTTTTAGTTTTTTTCAGCTGCACCATGAGTAAGGAGGACATGTGTGTGGTATACTTGCCTCCTGTCCTGTGTGCTATTGAAGTCAGTGGGTTCCTTATTGTAAGGCTTAAGAGTATCTTCATTAGGTTTAACTCATACCATGTTAAAAAGGGCAGTCACAGAATGTGATTGAACACAAGTGCTCTTTAAAGCTGGTATTGGAAAAATATCGGCAGGTTGGATCCGATATCCGATACTTAAATAATGCTGATATCGGATACCGATACTGGATCGGATCTGCCCCATCCCTACTAAAAATGTGCATACAACAAATTAAAAGCATAGATAACAATAAGGGAGGTAAGCATCATTTGTTGCAATAAAACTAAAATTCTGCACAAAAAGCTACTTTAATGACTCCACTCACCTCAGAAACTATATCTGCAAAACTTCAAGTTGAAAAATGCAAATAGTGAAAATTTGCTTAAATCTAAATATTGATGTTACATCTTAATCCCATCTCATTTCTTCCAGAATTTAACCATCTGCACAGTCCAGTAGGCAAAAGCTTAGGCTTGTGTGTAATCACAAAAAGTTATCTCGGCATGTGCAACAATAGATTGCACATGTTAAAATATGTGCATTTTATAAATACAACGTGTAAATAATTTAATACTATTTACATCCATACAAAAACAGAACAAGGAGTTGGAGTCCACCTATAAAGCTGACTAGGTTTTCAAAAAACAACAACACAAAAACAGTAATTCCTGTTCAGAGGTTTGTCTGTGACGTTGCAGCCATGTTGTGTGTCATAGCATCAACAGACATCAGTCGCAGTGCATGGCGTATAAAGAAAAGGACAGAAGTCTTCATCCAGTTAAAAACTGGCCAATTAAGGGATTGTGACATCACTGAGCATACCGACGTGAAACGATGCTTCAGTGGTAAATATTAAACTGATGCACGTTTGACTCCATTTGTTTCGTTTGTCACGGTTTCGTCAGCCAAACAACAATCGTGTTACTGTGAAGATCATGAATGTGTTGATGGTGCTGCTGAGTCTGTGAACGCATTAGTAAAATGAACGTCTTATTTGAACTGATGTGGGGGAGCAGTGGCGCAGAGGCGAGAGAAGACAGTCTGATCAGAAGGCGCCTGGTTTGAATCCCACTGACCGTAACATTAAAATGTGGATGGGAAAGGTGAAGCATCAACATCTGCTTCCATCTTCTTTTGCCACACTCTGGGCCATTGAGCAACTCCCCCCTCACCCCAAATCTGCTCCCCCAGGCATGGCAGCCATCTGCTCCACATGTGGGCTGTGGTAGCTCGGCGGTCTGTGATAGCATCAGGAAGAGCGTAAAACAGTTGCCAAATCCTCAGACAAGTTTGTGCACTGAACAAGGGAGCAGTCAGAATTAGAAATAACACATCCATCCATCCATAATTTTAACCCGCTTCTTCCTTTTCAAGTTGCCAGGTGGTGCACATATCCAGCTGCATGTGCGAGAGGCAGCGACACCCTGGACAGGTCTTCAGTCCATCACAAGGACACATGGAGACAAACGAGACAAAACAACTATATATATATATACACTGTATGTATATATGTATATATATATACAGGTAGTCCCCGATTTACGAGCGCTCTGATCTACGAGGTTCCAGACTTACGAGCTGGCGAATTATTGGAAAAAACGCAAAAAATACTGAGTTTTCCTGTGTTTTTTCACCACAGTTCGTTAGCTAAACATGTGGACACACGTTTCCGATCATTTTTATGCACTCATAAGCAGTTTTTCGATGAAAAACGAGTGTTTGTAGTCGCGCTAGCAAAACCGTTCCAATTTACGAGCGAATTTCCGGACTTACGAGAAGCGTGGCGGCCGTTCCAAATTACGAGATTTCCGGTTTACGAGCGCCTCGTTGTAACGGATCTCGCTCGTAAATCGGGGACTACCTGTATATATATATATATATATATATATATATATATATATATATATATATATATATATATATATAATATACAGGTAGTCCCCGACTTACGAGCGAGTTCCGTTCCTGCGAGTTGCTCGTAACACGAAAATTCGTAAGTTGGAACACGAAGCACGTGTTCTCGTAAGTCCGGATTTTCGCTCGTAAGTTGGAACATTTATGCTAGCGCTACTACGAACACTCGTTTTTCATCAAAAACGTTCATATTAGTTCATAAACATGGTCGGAAACGTGTTTCCAAACGGTTAGCTAACACACTTTCATCTAAAAACACAAAAAAGTGCTGTATTTTTTACAAATTTACTTCTCGTTCGCCAGCTCGTAAGTCCGGACGCTCGTAGGTCAGAGCGCTCGTAAGTCGGGGACTACCTGTATATATAT
>JBBPBX010017199.1:0-22511 GCA_038048925.1 Garcialebias charrua | reverse complement strand
TACAAGTCTTATTCACGTAATACTACTTTATTCTCGTAATGTTATGGCTTTTAATTTATTTTAACGTCGCCCTAAAGTTCCGTCCTAAGTTTCTTTCCGAAGTGAAAATTTGAAGCTTTTTACAATATTTTAATTATTTAAATGCAGAACAAAATTGCGCGCCTTGTGTATCGTAGAAAAAGTAACATGTTGTTTAAGACTACGGCATTAAGACAATGAATCAAACATCAACAAAACACTGATACTTTGCTGGCATAAAGTTATAAAACTATAACTTACACTTAATGGAACTCAAGCTGTTGTCAACAAGAGGAAAATGTTTGTGTTTTGTCCTCGCGAGTCGCCACACTTTTCAAACAAGATCACTTCCGGGTTTACACTCTTCTTCGTCGGTTTCTTTTTTCTCTGTGTTGAATGCGTACCGCCATCTATCGTCCCAGAATGTCAGTTTGGGTCCGATGGGATGGGAAAAAAAACACACAAAAAAAACACGAATACTGTACTGTATCGTACATCTTTTAGTTTTAACAACCCCAAAATGTTCATGGGGTAATACTATGTGGTAACACTTTATTTGAAGGGGTGTTTATGGCCAGAGGCACCTTGTTTTCAGTGCACATTCAGTCTTTCACATGTTCTTCAAAAGATTTACCTGACTAAATAAAGGTTGAATGAATTGTTTATTGTTTATTAAATTTGTTCATTTTTTTTACAGAAGAAACTATACAAGACAATCTCATTAAATGATAGTGTACAAAATGTAAAAAAATGAAAGGTAGCAGAAAGAAGAATAAATCTTATTATATCTGCCCCTTACTTACAACAATCAGATTAAACAACAATAATCAGCCATGTAAACAATAATAATCTTCAACCAACTTTTTCAACAATCAGATTTAACAATAATAATCTTCAACCAACAGTACAAAATGACTAACTCTTTCTAATTTTCTAATTGATACAATACACATTACGCTATTTCATATATATTTTTTAACACATTTGTTTTGATCATTTTTTTAAATGTAAACATTGACTTGGCATTTTTAACTACATTCTCCAAGCCATTCCATAATCTAATTCCCTGGATTGAGGTAGAACGTCCCTTCAAACTAGTTCTGAATTGTGGTTTTACAAACAACTCTGTCCCCTTAAGATTATAACAACTTTGTCTTTTAACAAAGTGCATTTGGATATTTAAAGGTAATGCATTTCTTTGAGCTCTATACATAACTGATAAGATATTATAGTCTACTAAGTCATGGAACTTCAATAATTTAAGGTGATAGAATAATGTACTTGATGGATGACGATAATGCTTTCTAGTGATAATTCTTACAGCTCTTTTCTGTAATACGAATATAGGTTTTGTGATTGTTTTACACGCATTCCCCCAAACATCAATGCAATAGATTAGGTGTGGAACAATGATTGTGTTATACAACAAATATAGAATGAATGAATGAATGTTCTCTACAAATTCAGAGTCAGAGAGTCTTTATTGTCATTTGCACCGCATGTGGTACATGTGATGAAAACGAGATTATGTACACAGGGTCCCAGTTACATCCAACGACAAATGCAAGAGAAAAACAGTAATAACATCTAGGATTAACTAAGAAAAACATCAACTAGTAATACACTAAGCTCTAATGTAGTAGGAAAACATCATTATAAACAGCAGCACGAACATGAGTCTTTATGAGCAGATGGTCACAGATGAACGCAGCAACAAGAAAACAGATCAGCATCAGCATGATGTGATTCAATTCAGTTTACAGTAGGCTACAGTATTTATATAGCGCCAAGTCAGTCTTCTCAGTGCACTGAACAGAAACATTCATATATAAAAATAAGTTTAACATTTTTTAACAGATTTTAATTTTAACAGTTTGGTAACTGAAGCCTAAGGTTATCAGAAAATTGATTTATTTACAGCTGGCCAGAAATGAACTTTCTTTCTTGTTTCCAGTCTGGAGAGGAGAAGGAGGTGACTTTTACAAGCTAATGGTCCTAGGAGGTCTGTTGGAGAGTGCACGTCTGCAGAAGGCTGAATGATGAGGTTTGCTATGGGGTGCCGTTTGTAAACTTGCACAGTCAAAAATTAAAATCAATGTTAAGAAAGCATATAGGTTATTTTTTTTTCAGTCATATTTTCACCTTGTTATTCATACATTTATAAATGTTATTGTTCCCAAATAAATATTTCATTTACAAAAGAAATATTTAGTTTACAAACTAAAAACTTAACTTGCAAGTTAAATATTTTATTAGGAAACTAAATATTTAGGTGTAAATTAAATATTTGATTTATACCTATATATATTTACTTCATACATTAAATATATAGGTATTAATTAAATATTTAATTTAAACCTAAATATTTAGTTTATTAACTAAATATTAAATTTATACCTAAATAGTTAGTAAACTAAATATTTAATATATAGGTATTAATTAAATATTTAATTTAAACCTAAATATTTAGTTTATTAACTAAATATTAAATTTATACCTAAATATTTAGTTAGTAAACTAAATATTTAATTTACTAACTAAATACAGTATTGTAATAATTTTGTGGGTCACACAGGCAGAGGATCTTGCCTAGAATGTCAGAACCATCAAACAATCACCACACACCAGAAGATTATGAAAATAGTCTTTATTTATGAAGCTACTCCTAAAAAGATCCCCACCCCAAGCTAAAATGAAGGCCTATCTAAAGGTTAGATGAGTTAACTTTGACCACTTAGCTCACTCAGCGACGAGACCCCTCCCCAGGGTCTAAGCTTGTCAGGTCGTCCAACACCCCGGGGATTGACTAATAGCTGGACGACGATTGACCTCCAGGATCAGAGCAGGTGGCAGGACAGCAGCTCTCAGGAACAGAAGTCCAAGGTGGTGGCTGCACCCTACTAAAGCCCGGCCTAGCTGTCTAAAGGAGGCACCCAGCCTCTCCTCCTGACACAGGAACAACTAACCACCTGTCTTGCTATCTTCATCGCCGGCAGCCCTAAATGACTGCGAATGACACCCTCCCTCCAAAAGGGTGCTGCCACAACCAAAGCACAAAGGACTCTCGCTCCAATTTGTTTGAGCAACCTTTATCTAGTGTGCTGCTCCTCAAGTGATTGAACACACCTGTCCTCAATCAGTTTCCTTGCCTCCACTGAAGAGTCCTGCCCAAGCACATCACAGTATTTAGCTCGGACCTAAATATATATTTTACAAACTAAACATTTAATTTCCAAAATAAATATTTAATTTGTTAACTAAATATTGACCTCAGACCTAAATATTTCATATATATATATCATGTCATATATATATTGTACAAGGCTTGCAATCCACCTCTGCTGACGGAGTTGCGATTTTTTTGTGTTTTGCTCGTTTTTCATCGGGAACATAAACGTGCTACTGGTGTATGATCGACAGCAGCTCCTGGATCTGCTTTTTTCTGCCGCTGATGTCGTTTATTTGGGCCAGTATGAACGGACCTCTGGAAGACCCTCTCTCCCCTGCTGCTGGCGGACGGGCCTGTTTACCTCCGCTGCGCCCCTCACCTGCCTGCCCAGAGATATCACTCCAGACAACAGGGAAAATGAGCTGGCCAGCTGGTGAGGCTGAAAGCCCTGCATGCTGCATCTTCCTCTCCCCCTGATGGCCATGATTTCCATCGCCAGCTTCCCGCGTGCCAAGACCAGGTAAACAACGGGAGTTGGTGCCCGGTGCTGCGCACTGCTCATCTAGGAGTAGCTTTTACTGAAAATCTGTGGCCGCTGGCACGCGCTCACTCTGACGCTGCTGGGTCCACCTCTGATAACATTACAGGGTATATACAGGTATATACGAAGTTAAATTTAATACATTTTAATACCTTTTTAATACCATCACAATATGTTTAATACCATCACGACACTGAGCTGCAACCATAGCGGCAACCTCTTGTACTTCAGTTCAGAGCAACTAATAGATTACTGTCATTTCCTTCCTAAATTTTGGTAGTAAATGTAGTTTTATAATAATTACTGGACACATCAATTTGCTTCTTGCCTCAATAAAAGCACTGACCTACTTGTTATTTAAATCAAGAGAAAAAGTTTTAATTGTTCCCACACACATATCTCTAATGGCAAACAAAAAACTGTAAACTTGAAAACAGAACAGTTTAGTTAAAAGAATTTTAAAACATGCACAATTCAAAAAGAGAGGGAGAAAAATAATAACTACCGTATTTTTCATCCTGTAAGTCGCAGTTTTTTGCGAAATTTACATGCCTTGCAACTTATAGGCCGAAGTGACATATTTATGGATTTTTCCCCCATTTTTATAAAACATTTTTAGCTGAGATATGACCGTTTACATTCATTCTGACTGAAAAAACAAACAAACAAAAAAACAGCAATACTTGATGGGCCCCATAGTAGTAATAGTGGTATGGCATGCTGTTGGTTGTTGTATCATGTAATAGGAAAACGTGCCTATAATGACAAATTTAAAAAAGTTCAAGACAAAAACAACTGGGGCCTCATGTACAAAGACTTGCGTGGACTTCTTACTGAAACGTGACGTACGGTCAAATCCAGAAAACGGCGTACGCACAAAAAAATCCAGATGTATCAAACTGTGCATACGCCGGAATCCACGCACATTGCTTTTGTACATCACAATCAACTGGAATTGAGCGCACATGAGAGTGGCCGACTCCGCCTTTGACACGCCTCCATATAAATATGCAAATTCATTTAAATATGCCCTGCACCAGAGGAATGTCGTCTTGTCCCATCATGCATCACGTTCTTCGACTGCTAAAACAGCTAAAAATAAACAAAAAACAAGAATCTAAGCTGTGCAAAACTATTCAGTCTTTCTGTTTTTTATATTTTATGCAGGTTTTCAATTAAATATGCCCTGTACCAGAGGAATGTCGTCTTGTCCCATCATGCATCACATTCTTCAACTGCTAAAACAGCTAAAAATAAACAAAAAACAAGAATTTAAGCTGTGCAAAACTATTCAGTCTTTCTGTTTTTTATATCTTTTGCAGGTTATATTCTAATTGCGTCCATGTGGATGTAATAATTGTTAATCATGTGTGTTTGGTGTGAACAATAATGATTTTCACATCATGAACAGTTTCTCAGAATCACCTCTAAGTGTCGCCAATGGAACCAAAACCACAGAAACGTGCGTACTCCAGCCCTGGAGTTGGCGTGGGGCTGCGCACATTTCCACGTTCAGTTCTGTTTTGATACATATGGAGTTTTGCGTGGAAAATTGCATACGCAAGGTTTTTGTGCGTACGCACCGTTGATACATGAGGCCCCTGGGGCCTCATGTATCAAAAACCTGCGTGGATTTCCTACTGAAAAGTGACGTACGGTGAAATCCAGAAAAGTGTCTACGCACAAAAAGATCCAGATTTATCAAACTGTGCGTACACCTGAATCCACGCACATTCCTTTTGTACATCACAATTGACGTGGAACTGAGCGCACGTGAGACACCTCCCCTGACACGCCTACATTTACATATGTTAAACAGATGCAAATTACTTCCTGCATGTGTGAAGGACATGTTTGTTTGATCCCTGCGCGATCAGAAATGATTTCTAGATTCGGGAAAATAATGAATTCAATATAATATGAGTGAGGACAAACATCCTAAGTAAGAATAGTAATAAAATGTGTTCATCATGCAAAGAACGAGTGATTGTCGGTATTTGTGTGCGCGCGCACCCTGCTGTGGTGCGCGAACCGGCTCATTCATTCATTCTGTGTGGAAATATTAACTTTGCGCACGAGTTTATTACCATTATTACTGTAAACACAGAGGAACTTACTTGGATGTTTGCTAGAACATAGATCTTTGTTTATGTAGATGATGTGAAGAAACGAGTCTGTGCGTCTTGGTGGAGACTTTTCATGACATGATGTTGGAGTCTCCAGACGCAGCGCGCGCCCCGCAGCCCTGTGCGCAGTCTGTCTGTGAAGCTTTTGCTCTCCTACAAGTTATATAAGGTGTACTTTCACGTGTCATTTTGGAGAAATCTACAATAAACGCAGATAATGAAACACCTCCAGCTGCCGTGTCGACACCGGTGAGGGTGCGCGCGCGCTCCAAGCGCGACCACTCAGCCTTTGGAATCATATGGATGAGACCATTCCATTGGACATGATCCGGCTTTGTGTGGACTGGACTGCACAGTCCCGATCGACCTGCAGCTCCCTCTGTGGAACAGTTTGACCGCTGCTTCTGTATGCACGCGTGATGCACGGCTCCCCAGAGCGCAGCAGTAGTGCCAAACTGGAAAATTATTATTTCTGAAAACGGCTGATAAGCCATATCCTAGATCGGAAAACTATATCTGTTTCTAAATAAATGCTCTGCGTGTTACACTATTTATTATAACCTCCAGTAAGGCTGAATGAATCCGTTCCTGTTAAATTTATTTTTGGCACAACGTTGCGCGTCCTTTATTTCACTGCGTCATGTGGATGTAATACTTGTTAATCGTGTGTTTGGAGGGAATATTAATCATTTTCACATCTTGAACTGTTAATAATAATAATAATAATAATAATAATAATAATAATGAATTCAATTTATAACGCACTTTTCATTAATGGAAATCTCAAAGTGCTACAAGGTGCAACATATTTGAATGTCAATAAGACAAATAATAAAACAATTAAAATCAACAACAGTATCAACTCAGATCAAAAGTAGAATCATGAGGAGGAAGAGTATGCTCGGTTGAAAAGAAAGGTCTTCAAGCCGCTCTTAAAGTCAACCACAGACTGTGGGGCTTCAGTTTCTCTGAAACACCTGTAAGTGTCGCCAAAGGAACAAGAACCACAGAAACGTGCGTACGCCTGCTCGGGAGCTTGCGTGGATATGTACCTGGATGCGCATATATTCACGTTCAGTTCAGTTTTGATACATACGGGCTTTTGCGTGGAAAGTGACGTGCGCAATGTTTTTGTGCGCACGCACGGTTGATACATGAGGCCCCTGGACTTTATTTATTATACTATTTATTATACTATACTTTATACTTAGTTTTTTTCTTGCACTCTTTAGAATTCACCATGTCCTGGATGACTGAGAATCTTCACTAGCTATTAATGACTCAATCGGCCTGCCATACCCTCCCCACCTTTCTGCGCTCTGCTTGGAACCTTCAATCCAGCCAGCTGCACCACGGCGGCGAAATGCAGCTAATTTTACCATTAAAGTGCATTTATTAAGAAAACGCTAGACCGAAAAACACCTCTGCTATAATTTCGAGCTAACAAATAATTTTTTTGTACTTTTCTTGTTAAATGTCAGCGAAACGAGCCGCGCTCCTCTTTCCTGTTTCTCACCGCTGCGCGTTCACAGAGGACACAGGTAGCAAAACTTTTTTTTCTTAAATAAAGCTGATTTAACCATTAAGGTGCATTTATTAAGAAAACGTTAGACTGAGACACACCTTTGCTATAATTTCGAGCTAAAAATAATTGTTTAGGTACTTTTCTTAAATGTCAGAGGATCCAAGGCGCGTTCCTCTTTCCTGTTTCTTTTCACAGACATGACAATATAAGCCTCGCCTTGGCAAGCTGTAGGTGACAGCGCACAGAGAAGGTCCTCGCTGCAGCAAACAGAAAGAACGCACACTGACAGACGATATGACGTCATTGTTTTAGCTAAGGTCCTACTCGGAACATAAAATTAGAAAAGATAAATAAATTCACAGACATTTTTTTAGACGACAGAACAAGAAAAATATAGTTGTGTAGGTTTATAAAAAATTAATAACTCGTCAGATGACGTTTATTACTTTTTAATGGCCTTAATTTGTGTTAATTTCATTTACCGTATTTTCTGGAATATAGGTAGCGGATTTTTGTCTATTTTGCATGCCCTGCGACCTATATTTAGGTGCAACCTATTTATGGCTTTTTATCACTTTCGGTCGCTAGGGGCGCATGGTAGTACCAGTTTCGGCCGCTAGGGGCGCGTGGTAGTACCAGTTTCGGCCGCTAGGGCGCATGATAGTACCAGTTTCGGCCGCTATGGGCGCTAAAGAGACCTGTAGTCTGTTTACCGGTACCTGCAGACGTGCGTGCTTGGAGGCGTTACCTGTTTGTGTATTGAGCATAAAAACCCATCACCCAAGAAACATCTCCGAGAGTGAGTGAGGAGAATACAGACAAGCAAGAACAACCAACAGAGAGAACGAGAGAACCACATTACCAGAAGAGCCATGCCTCCAAAAAGAAAATCATATACCGCCGACTACAAGCTGGAGGTCGTGAAATTTGTCGTGGTGCACGGGAACCGCGCCGCTGACTGCCACCACGGGGTCAGCGAGAAAGTGATCCGGGGTTGGAGGAAATCAGAGGCCGTCCTCCAAACCATGAAGCGGTCCAAGCGGGCCAACCGGGGACAAAAATCGCACTGGCCACAGCTGGAAGACACGGTCAAAGCTTGGATCCTCTCCGAGCGCGCCTGTGGGAGAGGGGTCTCAACGGTCCAGCTGCGTCTCCACGCCATGGCTGTGGCAAAGGACATGGGGCTGTCGGAGTTCGTTGGTGGGCCTAGCTAGTGTTTTAGATTCATGAAACGGCATGATCTTTCCATCAGGACCAGAACCACCATGTCCCAGAAGCTCCCGGCCGACTTCCAGGAGAAAATTGACAGCTTTCGTGCTTTCGTGAGTCGCCAGGTAAGCTAACATGTTTTTTTTTGTGTGTGTTTAACGTACCCGTATCTTGCTAAATTTTAATATATTAATTTAATATAAAATTGCGCGCTCACAGCGAGTTTGTGGTCAGTGAGTGTGCGCTCTTTTCTTTTGTTTACTGTACGCTAATGTCTGCTTTTGTGTGTCGCCGGATACCGGTAAGCTAACATGTTTTTTTTGTATGTGTAATATATTAATTTAATATAAAATCGATGGATGAAGTGATGTGGACAAAGAAACATTTAAATGTTGCAGGTCTGTTCGCGCACTCACAGCGGGTCGGTGAGTGCGCGTGCTAAATTCTTTTGTTTACTGTAGCCCGACGCTAATGTCTGCCTTTGTCTTTCTCACGCCAGGTCCAGACGCATGGAGTCACTGCGGACCACATCATTAATATGGATGAGGTCCCGTTGACATTCGATATTCCGTTTGGGAGGAGTGTCTCCCAGAAGGTAGAAAAATCCATAAACATTCTCACCACAGGCCATGAAAAATCCCATTTCACTGTAGTTCTGGCCTGTGGTGCTGACGGCTGCAAGCTCTCCCCTCGTAATCTTCAAACGCAAGACGATGCCTAAAGAGGACTTCAGACCCCGCGTTGTGGTCTCAGTGAATCCCAAAGGATGGATGGACGAACCGATGATGCTGCACTGGCTGAACAAATGCTTTGTCCATCGTCCTGACGGGTTCTTCAGAACCAAAAAGGCTCTGCTGGTGATGGACAGTATGCGGGCCCACATCACTGACTCCATGAAGGCCAAAATAAAAACACTCAACACCGTGCCCACCATAATACCAGGTGGGCTAACAAAACTCCTGCAGCCACTGGACATTAGTGTCAACCGTAGCTTTAAAGCCTCGCTTAGGAAGCTTTGGGAGGAATTGATGATTTCTGGAGAGCACTCCTTCATTGCCACTAGGAGGATGCGGCACGCAACTTTCTCCCAGGCAGTGGAGTGGGTGGACAAGGCATGGGCATCTGTGACCACCAGGACCATCCAGGCAGGTTTTAGGAAGGCCCGCATTCTCCCACAGACTGCTGGAGCTGCTGATGCTGAGGACTCGGACAGCGGTGAGGAGGAGATGGAGGGACAGGGGCCTTCGACAGCTGGAAACCTGCCTCCTTCTCTTGCAGAACTGTTTGTGAGTGATACTGAGGACGAGGAGTTTCTATATTTTGAGTAGGGGGAACATAAAAAAAAAAAAAACATAAAATAAACATCTGTTTGTGTCATCTTTATGTGCAGGTGTACGGTAGTAATTTTAAAGCTGATTTATTTATGTGGTTGTTACCGTCAAAGTGCATTTCTTAACAAAAGTTAAACAGAGGCACACTCTTAAGGCCCCGGCAGAGCTCAGCGTAAGGCAGTACGCCGCACTACGCCGTACGTACGCAGAGGCACAAGCGTAGCCCCGCAGGGCACGAACGCGCAAAGCTCAAATTTTATGACCGCGTACGCGATGCGCGTTGTCTCACAATAAACTGCCCGGTGCCGGACTGTTTTGTATGTTACACAAATGAATTAAATTCCCCTTCTTCATCGCTGATCTGGACTTTTCTTTTGTTTTTTTGCCAAAAGTCAAGTAATCGCTTCTTCCTCCGTTAACTCCATGACTGAAATGAATGAATCATTTGTCACAAGCGAATAATAACTCATGTCCTACCTGGCTGCGCGACGTTCTAAATATTTCCTGGTGGGCTGTGGGCTGCAGGACCAGGGCTCCCTGTTTTTATTTTTTAGAACTTTTTATTAACATATAAAGTTTAGAAACACCGCAGCGGCTGCAGCCAGCCAGCTCATGCCTTTTTTTTTTGTCTCCCACTCGACCTGTCAATCAATTCAGTAGGCGTGTCAGCAAATGACCAATCAGCGACCTCAGTTTGTCCCGTAGGTACACGCTCTGCGCGCAGCTGCTCAAATTACAACAAGAATTTGGAGCGAAAACACGAGCATTTAACACGAGAACGAAAGCAGAGCTGTGCCAGTGAACGCGTGCGCAAAGAATACGCGCGTAGAGCGGCGTACAAGCCGTACGCGGAGCTCTGCCGGAGCCTTTACAATAATGTCAGCTAACAAATATATATTTTTAGGCATTTCTGTAGTTAAATTTTAATGAAATGAAATGCACTTTGAGATTTTTGTTAATGAAAAGTACGTTCTAAATTAAATTCATTACTATTATTATTAAATTCAGCTCGCGCTGGAAAGCAGGTCTGTTTTCTGGGTGCGCGCTTCGTGTGATTTATGTTCTAAAATAGGCTGATTTGTAATCATTTATTAACAAAAATTAAACTGAGAAACACTAACATATATATTCAGCTAACAATTTTTTTTAGGCGTTTCTGTAGTTAAATTTTAATGAAATACAGCTCGCGCTGAAAAGCGGGTCTGTTTTCAGGGTGCGCGCTTCGTGTTATTTACGTTCTACAATAAGCTGATTTGTAATCATTTATTAACAAAAATTAAACAGAGAAACACTAACATATGTATTCAGCTAACAATTTTTTTTAGGCGTTTCTGTAGTTAAATTTTAATGAAATTAAGCTTGCGCTGAAAAGCGGAAAATAAATAAATAAATGTCACATTTTTGTCATCTGTGTATGTTCCTATACTTGACAGACGAAATTGGTCTCTGCATTTAACCCAACCACCACCAGGTGGTGCAGTGAGCAGCCGTAGTCAGCGCCCGGGGAGCTGGGGAAAATAGATGTGCACTCATAGACACCCCAAGGTATGCTCTGTATGGGTGCACGCTTCGTGTTCGGTCAGGCCACCATTGCACGATTACAACTGGTTCAGAACGCAGCAGCCCGATTTTTAACTAGTACACGCAAAAGTGAGCACATTACACCAGTCTTGGCCTCCCTGCACTAGCTACCGGTTCATCTTCGAATCCAGTTCAAAATTCTCCTGTACGTCTACAAATCACTGAACAGTCTCGCCCCGCCTATCTCTCGGATTTGATACACCCATATGTCCCTCCACGTGCTTTGAGGTCAGAGGACCGGGTACTTTTAAGAGTTCCAGTAACTCGCCTTAAGCGCAGAGGTGACAGGGCCTTCTCTGTAGCAGGCCCAAGACTCTGGAACGAGTTACCGCTGCTCGTCAAACAGGCCCCCTCCCTTGCAGTTTTCAAATCCCAGTTAAAAACGCACTACTATTCTGTTGCTTTCAACACCAGCTGAATTGTATTTGATCGTTTTATTTATGATCTGCAATGTTTTTATGTCTTTCGTGTTGTACTTCATTGTGTGTGTTGCCTGTTGTTTGTTTGTTCAGCACTTTGGTTTGGACTTGTTCCTGTTTAAAGTGCTTTATAAATAAAATGGTATGGTGTTATTTACAAGTTGCTGGCTTACAAGAACTGCTGCAGGTGTGCTCTGGCTATGGAAGGGACTTTGACATAAAATATAATGCGAAGAAAAGCAGCATCATGATTGTGCGGAGCAGAGAAGACTCCAAATTGATGTTCCCTGACTTCTTTCTGTCAGGCAACAGGTTGGATGTCAGTGATGAATATAAATATTTGGGGCACTATTTGACTGCAGACCTGTCAGATGATAGAGACATTTACAGACAATGCCGTATGCTCTATGGACAAGCTAACACGCTGATCCGTAGGTTTGGAATGTGCTCAACATCTGTTAAGATCCAAGCTCCACTGACAACATCTTTTAACTTTCCAAAAAATGGCACAACATATATATATATATATATTAAGATTGACCTCTGACCGTTTTTGCTAAAATAATGTGAAATGAATGAAAATTCCTCTCAAAAATAGTTTAAAATTAGCGCCGTTTTTTTTACACGGTAAATCCGGATTTTCCGGTCACGTGACTGTGACGTCAGATAAAGAATCTTCGCAAAGTTACCCAGCAAACGACAATGGCAGAGCCTGTAGAATCCGATGACGAATTGAGCAATTATAGTGTAGATCTGAGTGACTTGTCCTCAGTTTGTGAAGGAGAACTTAGTTCTAGCGATGAACAAGAAGGATTAGGTTTTAATTTAGGTCAGGAACCCTATTTATTTGAGCCTTCTTGTTCAGGAAGTGATGATTCTGAGGAGGAGGGTGAAGTGGTGCCTGAAGCCGATTTAACTCGTCTGCTGAGCACTGAATGGTAATGCTTTAATTAATGTATCTAATAATTATTCTATATCAAATAGTTTTTAAAAAATCAGTGCCATTGAAGTTTGTGTTACATTTTCCTGAAAAAGCTTTCATTTTCTCTGGCATTTATGTATGTCCTGATTTTTTTATATTTTTATAATTGTAGTTTTTATTCTGTGTATACTTTTAGCATTGATTTTAATGTACAGCGCTTTGTGATTTTATATCTGTGATAAGCGCTCTAGAAATAAACCTTATTTACTTAAACAAGTTTATTCAAACATACATTCTGAAAAACACCCTTCATATTTCCACTGTAATGTGCATGTTTACATGCACTGAATGTTCACCATGTATTAATAAAACTGTATTTTATGACAATAATTAAATTTAAAAATAAAATTCTGTCAAATACTGTCAAAATAACGTAAATTTTCATAGCTTGATCATCAGGGTGTATTACTTTTCAGCTGTTTTAATCAAAATATTTCAGTTTGTTTTCAGGTTTGTTTTTGTTCATTTTTCTATTGCTGCTTAAACATTTTAGTTTTCTGACTCTGACTTACTTGTTTAAAATGAGTCCACAGTTTGCACATCTGTAGCACCGTTGAATGCTGACTGGACAGATTGTTGATGGTTATGAAGAGCTACAGACAGTACTATGTCACTCATAAAAATGAAAAAACAAAACACTTATCACTAGACACCAAATCCAAATTAAAACAATATGATATTCACCCTGTTTTTGTTTAATCATATAAATATACTTTTCATTCAATTAAAATAGAAATCTTGTATTGAACGCCTTTTGTGATTTTACCATGTCCTGGACTGTTACGATCCAACAAAGATCAAAACATATTTAATGGACACAGGACACAAGGAAAAGGTTTAACAAATTTATTAAAGGAAAAAGGGTCATCTGTAGGAGGGGAACCACCTCCAGCTTCTCCAGGCGTCCCACGTCCTAAAAAAAAGAAAGTTCAACCGAAAGGTGGGTTTGGATAAAGCGGCCAAAAGGAAAATAAAGCTGCCCAACAGAGCCAACTCTATACAGAGCCGGCGAACCCTGTTAGACAGCGGGCTACCTCTACCAAAACTCTAGGCCTACAGGATGTAAAACCAAAAGAATAGCGAAAACTAGACTACCGCTTTACCCAACCAAAAGTAATGAAAGGAATTATGTTACAACAAAAAAAAGGCACGAGCCCCCACACACAGCTGCCTCTATGATAGACAGCCACCAGAGCCCTCAGACTCTGAGACTCAAAAACCTCCAACACTTCAGCTCAGGTCCTCTACTCTGGGTCACCAGAGTCCACACAAGCACAAATGTACTCTACTAACCCACTCCAGAATGAAGTGTACCAACAATCACTGTCTATCTAGTGATCAACACAACCTGGGAGGGTGGAGAAACTCCCAGTCTACCAAACAATCACTGTCTAGTGATCAACACAACCTGGGAGGGTGGAGAAACTCCCAGTCTACCAAACAATCACTGTCTAGTGATCAACACAACCTGGGAGGGTGGAGAAACTCCCAGTCTACCAAACAATCAAGCAGCAGACTTCCACTGCTGACTGTAATATTATTTTAATGTCCTCTAAACACCAAAACCTCACATACCTGCACACACCTCCTCTATTCTCCACTAACCATCCAAACCTCCACTAACCATAACCTCCACTAACCATAACCTCCACCCATTCTGGCTTGAGCTCAGTGCATTTAAAGGGAGAGAGAGAGAGTCAGGTGTTGCAGCTCAGCTAATCAAGCCTGATTGAAGCCGAGTAAAAAAAAAGGTGCAGCAGGAGTAGGCTGCAGACAGCAGGTGACCAAAACAAAACTGAGGTTTTAAACTAAGGTTAATCCCTTCAGGATACATAACATTCCCACCGCTAAATGTTTTGTATGGGGTGATGTATATGTTAAGTAAAAACATTGTACATGACCCATATAAAACAGTGAGGTTACATGTAACGGTCCTCATCACTCAAACAGACTAAAAACCTCATTAAAAACTAGTCTGTCAAACCGCTTACATCTAATCTACAGGTACACTCAAAAGGTTTGAAAGCCAAAACAACGTCTTGGGTCTGGTTGTACCCTAAAAAGCTTTCGTTTGACAAATACTAACATCTCTGAAGTGGTCAACCAGTGAAGAAGAGAGTCAACTTTTATTTTCTGACGGGAAGGAATTGTTCTCCTCCGTACCAGCACTGGTTAGTACTGGACTGCTCTCCTCATTCACCTTCTGGTCAGGAGTAACCGGTTTTTCTTCAGCTACTCTGAAAACACACAAGAAAAGATTAGAAAAGGAGTTGTACACAACATGATGTTGTAGTAGCTCACGTGGCACAGTCAGGAACAAATTTTTTTCACATAGTCGTCTTCTGCTTCGTGTTGAGGGGATGGTCCCACATCATCCAACAACAGTCTTTCATTTTCCTCTGTATTTGTTGAAACTGGACACAGTGGAACAGGAGGAATAGTCAGGTGTGGAGCCACCTCCTTCAAGTTCTTTAGGTCCTCACTTGACTGAACTAGGAGTAGTTCAGCGTCAAACAACTGTGAAAAACAGTCACCGAGATCGTCATCTCCTTCTTGAAGATGAAGCAAGAGTTTCACCTCCTCCACTGAAATCGGTTTTTCTTCACAGTCCATCAGGAAGCTGTTACTCAAAACCAACTCATCCTCTTCTTTCTCCAGTCGATGTTCTTGAAGCGCCACCTCCTGTAGAAGTGGCTCTCCTGCCACCTCCTGTAGAAGTGGCTCTCCTGCTTGAGTGAAAAGCTCTGGTGTCACCTTTAGATGACACACAGTGGGACACGAACGTTGCTTCTCCAGTTCAGCTTTGAGCTTTAATTCTCTCTGTGACTCCTGTCTTTCTTGTTCCAGAAGACGCTTCTTCTCTTCCTGAGCAGCTTGAAATCTCTCCAAAGCAGCTTGTCGTTCTTGTTCCTGTTTTTTTAAAAACAAAAGTTCACGCTCTTGTTTTTCTTTTAAGGCAGCTCGCTCCAGCTCAAAAGCAGCTCGCTTCTCTTCAAGCTCCTTTCTCCTCAAGGCAATCCATTCATCATGTTCTGCTTTCCTCAAAGCAGATTCTTTTCTTAGACGCTCTTGTTCATTAAGCTCAGGAAATATCCCAAGCTGGACCAATTCACAAAGTAGTTCACTCCCCATCCATTCACCATCAGCATATTTTCTGACGTCAATCTTATAATGGTTTGCAACACTTAGCATTTGATCTCTTGTGCAGTCTGCAAAGACCTGCACTGTAGGCTGTTCAATAAATGTCTTTAAATTGAACGCCATGATGCAGACAAACAGTTTTTAAGCTGTACCCTTCTTCAAATGACTTTCACTGTAAACAACAGCAAAATCCCAGCTGCATTTGAACGCAGCACAATCCAAAAACACACACACAGCTGCGTACTATGGCACAATCAGCAGGCAATCAGCAGGTGCTCAGCAATCATGAGCCGACTCAAAACTCAAGTGCTTCACTGAAACACTCCAACAAGTTTGTGACAAACAAACAAACGAGCAGTCGTCTCAAAACACAGCACCCCTCTCTGTAGCAGCGCCAAAACTCACAATTCCTCACAAAACAACTCTATATTCCGGACAAACATTAATCATATCCCGGACGAGCCCCCACTAAATATGTTACGATCCAACAAAGATCAAAACATATTTAATGGACACAGGACACAAGGAAAAGGTTTAACAAATTTATTAAAGGAACAAAGGGTCATCTGTAGGAGGGGAACCACCTCCAGCTTCTCCAGGCGTCCCACGTCCTAAAAAAAAAGAAAGTTCAACCGAAAGGTGGGTTTGGATAAAGCGGCCAAAAGAAAAATAAAGCTGCCCAACAGAGCCAACTCTATACAGAGCCGGCGAACCCTGTTAGACAGCGGGCTACCTCTACCAAAACTCTAGGCCTACAGGATGTAAAACCAAAAGAATAGCGAAAACTAGACTACCGCTTTACCCAACCAAAAGTAATGAAAGGAATTATGTTACAACAAAAAAAAGGCACGAGCCCCCACACACAGCTGCCTCTATGATAGACAGCCACCAGAGCCCTCAGACTCTGAGACTCAAAAACCTCCAACACTTCAGCTCAGGTCCTCTACTCTGGGTCACCAGAGTCCACACAAGCACAAATGTACTCTACTAACCCACTCCAGAATGAAGTGTACCAACAATCACTGTCTATCTAGTGATCAACACAACCTGGGAGGGTGGAGAAACTCCCAGTCTACCAAACAATCACTGTCTAGTGATCAACACAACCTGGGAGGGTGGAGAAACTCCCAGTCTACCAAACAATCAAGCAGCAGACTTCCACTGCTGACTGTAATATTATTTTAATGTCCTCTAAACACCAAAACCTCACATACCTGCACACACCTCCTCTATTCTCCACTAACCATCCAAACCTCCACTAACCATAACCTCCACTAACCATAACCTCCACCCATTCTGGCTTGAGCTCAGTGCATTTAAAGGGAGAGAGAGAGAGTCAGGTGTTGCAGCTCAGCTAATCAAGCCTTCTTCTTCTTCTTCCGTGAGGTTTAACGGCAGCTTACAACCTTCCGGTGTATTACCGCCATCTAATGGTCCCATCCCTAAACTACAGTCTTCTACTTAGACCTGTCGACGTCAAGAAATACATAAAGTATTTGCGTCCACCTTTACTAGATCCCCATTCCAAAACACACTTCAAACTGATCAGGCTCGTGACTTCATGTTTCATATGGTCCAGTAGAGTCTGCCTTTCCGCTGAATATGCAGAACATTCCAAAATGACGTGCTGCACCGACTAGCTAATCAAGCCTGATTGAAGCTGAGTAAAAAAAAAAAAAAGGTGCAGCAGGAGTAGGCTGCAGACAGCAGGTGACCAAAACAAAACTGAGGTTTTAAACTAAGGTTAATCCCTTCAGGATACATAACATGGACGAATGAGAATCTTTACCAGCATATTAAAATAGAAAACTATAATGTAAATATTTCTCCACTGTAAATAAAGCGTAACCGTTATATCCCAAAGATTATACAAGTACAGTATATATTTAAAATATACAAAATATAAAATATTTTTTTTGTATTGATAAATATTGTAAACAGACACTTAAATGTATTTGTAAGACACCCTGATGCACGCTGAATAATCCACGTAGAAATATCTTAAAAAGCTAAACCAGGTCCTCCGGACATTATTAAAACAAAACAAAGGGCGTGAGAATTCAGTTTTTTTATTTATTTTTAAATTGATTTGTTTTTTTAATGCCCAGATTTAGCTTTGTAGATATTTTTTAAAAACCGTTTATTAAATGTTACAATGGCAATTTTCTTATTTTACAAAATGCAATCAGAATAAAAAAATCACAGTTTTACATTGTTTAGTGTGTTTGTATTGTAAACTTATTACTAAAAATAACTAAAAAATTCAGAATAATATGACTGTACAAAATCAAGTAAAACATGTTTATTTTTCCAGGTGTACATGTACATCTCTGTTTGCAATTGTTTTTATTATGTTCTATTGTAATTTTATTTTAAAAAAATATTAAGAAAAATATCACTGTATAAAATCCACTAAAATAAGTTTCTTTTTACAGGTGTACCTGTACAAATTGCCAGCCATTGCCAACGGTTATTGAATGTCAATGTTGCAAAGAAATACCAGAGGTTATGGAAGAAATGCATCGTATGGCTGAAGATGTGACATGCGTGACCCAACTGTCTTATTTTGAGGAGTGTTGTCTGAGTGTTCAAGTCCTAAGAATTGCAAACTTGACCTACATCAACCACTTCAGGAGGCATGACGCTCAACATTCACAACAACATGAGTGAGTATGAAACTGTTTTAAATTTTATGAAATATCTATACACAAATACTTACCTAAAAATCACCATACATATTTAACTAAACATAACCATGCATATTTTGCAGAAAATATCGTTACATCGCCTACAGGCAATTTGTCTATATGGTTTACGGGCATCTTGGACGACACGTCAGAGTACCACTCCCTTCATGTGTCGTGACTCGGATCAGAAATACTTTTCCGGCAGCAGCAGCAGGAGGAGCAGCAGGAGGAGAAGCAGGAGGAGAAGCAGCAGCAGGAGGAGCAGCAGCAGGATCAGCAGAGGCAGGAGCAGGAGGAGCAGCAGCAGGATCAGCAGCAGCAGCAGCAGGAGGAGCAGCAGCAGGTGCTTACACTGGCTTTCGATGGCCTCCGCTTGAATGATCAATGGTATCTGGACCGTCTCTCTGCAACTGCTGTGTCCATGTCGGGTCGCTGGAAGTCGCTGCTGAGTGGAGGTGGAATGACAACTTCTTCTCCAGCCTGGTCCTCTGGTTCACCTTTGCAGAGAGCTAGTACCTTCGTCCAAACATCTTCTACATAGTCTGTCAAATAAACAACAAACAAAAAAACACACACATACAAAAACAATATGATTGTATTATGCCCTGATTACCTGTCAATTTTTTGTATTTTAAATAGAACTTTTAGTTCACTGTGTGTTAGTTTGGTGTTTCTGTTTTTATGCTTTTTTTATTATCTTTTTTGTAGCTAGTGTCCAGTGCTTTTTTTCAGCTATGGCTGTGTTAAAGCGCTTTACAAATAAAGTTGAAGATGATGATGTTGTAATCTGTATTAGTTCAGCGTTTTGTGATAATAAATTTCTTAACAATTTTCATTTCATGTCATTTGTCTAATTAAAAACAAAATTAATCAAAGAAATGTTAATTATAACGCTTAAAGTTTGAAAGAGATTTGTGAGATCTTGTAGAATGACTTACCATATGTAGGAAAATGCAGAACAGCCATCAATTTTCTGTTAAAATAATGATTTGTGGGATTAAGTATGTTAATTTAGGAATTATTAAAACATTTAGTATTTGCCAATAATTTAGTTTAATTACCTGCACAGTTGACCTTTGTAGGAGAACACGTATGTCTTTGGAGCAAAGTGATTCAAAAGGCTGTGGAAGTTTTCTAGTGAAGATGTCTGTTCTTGTCCGGACAGCTGTTTGATGTCTTTCACTAGCAAATTAGCAGAAACAATATTTTCCAGTCTGACCATAATCTTGGAATCTGCAAGTACATCATTTTAAACAAAAATTAAAAAATTTAATGTATAAAATTCTTATTTATAAATAAACAAACATGTTCACCTATAAAATATGAACAACTTACTTGGCTTTAGCCATTTTTTCCGGGTAAGCCTTGGATGCAAACACTGAGGGAAGAGCTCATCATTGTGTTCGTGGATGTTGACAATGTGGTCGAGCAGAGACAGCCATTTAGAAACGATAAGATTGGGTTGGTCAGGAGGGGTTGAGATGACAGACCAGTAGAGATGGTTCACTATGCTGCTGACCCAGTCTGAAAGAGGATTACAATCCTTCTCCTTCGATAAACTCCACAGCTTCTTCTTCAGGGCTGAAATTTTCAGAGAAAATTAAATTTATTAATTAATTAAATAATCATAAGTCAATATAAACAATACTAAACCATATACATTTTATTAAAGACATTTTACGTACACTTTGCTATGTGCCAAATGTCAAAAAAGTGGGCGATGTCAGGCTTCTCGTCCTTTAGCCATTTTCTTATTTGAACATGCCTGTCAGTAACCATCTTTCCTATTTTGAGGTCTTTGTTCTCAAGAAATGTAATTGACCGTTTCAGTCCTTCTTTCTCCATGTGAGTGGCTCCACCAACCTCATTACTCTAAGACATAACATTAAAGAAAAATATAATTAGTTATGTTTCCATTCTCTGTCAAATGATTGTTACTAATAGTAACTTTAAAAAGTAATTAACAAAACAATTCATTCCTTACTTGTACTAGCTGTGTATCGATGATGGCGTTGACATCAACCTCTAGCATCGTGTATGAGCCATACTTAGCACTGTGTCCAGGGCTGTCAGAACGACCATCTCCAGCTAAAGCAAGTGGCCTTTGTTCAGCTTGCAAACATTCCAGCATACAACTTTGTGAGTAATTCCAGACTGTTTTAACTGCTGGAAAAAGATATTGTTGCTGATGCCTAAAAAATGTTCTAAGTGTGATGACTGCCATGTTCATATGTTTGAACATTCGCAGAACCTTACTGGCTAGAGCACCACTACAGAGAATAGCTGATGAGAGTAAAATGTTTCCTGTCGGGATATTTCCTGTGTATGACTGACTGTACCAAGTAGTGACGTCATCACAAAATCTGCATTTCAGAAGTACCATAAGCATTGTGCCCCGTGTACTTCTGATTGTCTCCAAGTTGTTGGTTTTACAGCGGCTGCAACATATTAGCTGAAGCAATAATGCAAGCTTTGTCCAACAAACCAAGTAAAAGTCTGGCTTGTCATCTGAACTTGAGTGAGTGGATCGTGGTGAATGTGTTTGTGAACTCTCCTGTGAGCTGCTTGACGGTAAGTATTCCTCGTCACTTTGATGATGCTGGACAACAGGGCTGCTACTCTCAAGTAAAGAGCTGGTACACTCCAATACAGGGCTGCTAAGAAGTTCTATTTGTGACGTATGTGTTGGTGAAATGAAAATTGGAGAAAAGTCGGTTTGTGTGCCCACATGTAGATGATTAGCGGTAGCCTGTGTACCTGTGGAAAAAGAAAAATAGAACAACAGATATTTTATTAGTTTCATTTTTTCTATAACATAATTAGAATAGCACAAAAATAATAATTCTAATTATATGTGCATCAAATTATGTTTTGATTGTTAACATATTGAAAATTGGATATTATTGCCAATGAAAATTCCATAGATTTTACTTAAACAAGAAAAATTACTTGTCAAAAACTTTTGTCTTTATACTCTTGTGAAAAAAATATTGTAGCTCTGTGCATCATTGTGACCCAAGTGTTAAAACAGTCCCAAATACCTTTGTTATTTGTGTGCATTGTTAAATTAACTTGTACTCTGACAGATCTTGTTTTGTAGGTTGTTTGTGTGGTTTGACAATTCTAAGAAAACAGAAAAAAATATATATATAATTCACAAACACTTTTTAGATTTGTTTTTACATATTTACCACTAGTAAATTGAGAATTTCAGGACATACCAGTTGACGACACATTGAGATGGTTTGGACATGTTCAGAGGAGGGACAGTGAGTACATTGATAGGATGTGAGAAGTCAAAGTCAACTTTATTGTCAGAACATAAAGATGTACAGGACATACACTGGATGGAAATTGCGTTTCAGTCCCTCGGTGCAACAGTAACTATTTCAACATTAAAACATTGAAACATATAATAATAAACATAAGCATAAAATAGTAAAACTGTAACACTGTCCTGAGTATTTGCATAGTGGTATAAGAGTATGAAAATTTACACCAACTCTAAAAGTAACAACTAAAACACTAAACATTTAATGAACATAATACTGTCCTGAGTTTTTGCATACTAGTATAAAAAATTATAAAAAGTATAACTATAAAGTAAACTAAAGGTTCTAGCATTGACATTTGCAAAGTGGAAAAGCAGCATATTAGTTAATGTACACAGTATATGTATGAGGTAGTAGTTGATGTTGTTATAGAGGCAAAAGTGGCATATGCAGTAAGGCTGGGCATCCTTAAATAAGGCTGGTCAGAGAATACTGTATATGTATCAGCAG
>JBBPBX010017198.1:31707-47143 GCA_038048925.1 Garcialebias charrua | reverse complement strand
CTCTTGTTCTCCTTATACCTGCTGCCACTCGGTGCTATCTTCCGGAAACACAATATACCTTTCCACTTCTACGCTGATGACTGTCAAATCTACTTCCCCCTAAGACAAAATGGTACAGGCTCTATTCAACCTCTGCTCGACTGCCTGGCTGACATCAGGGACTGGATGGCTTTAAATTTCTTAAGCTTCAATGATAAGAAGTCTGAAGCCATATTGTTCCTTCCCAATGACACAACCTCAAACCACTGCATTGACCTGTCTGCTCTACCCCTGTCCGAAAAACAAAAAGTCAAAAATCTGGGAGTGATAATGGATCCTTCCATGAAACTCAACAGTCATGTAAACATGATCGTCAAATCCTGTTTTTTCCAGCTGAGGCGTCTGTCTAAGCTGAAGCCCATATTATCCAAAAAGCACCTGGAGACAGTGATTCACGCATTCATTACATCTAGGCTTGATTACTGCAATTCACTTCTGTTTGGCGTCAGTCAAGCCACCATTGCACGATTACAACTGGTTCAGAACGCAGCTGCCCGATTTTTAACCAGCACACGCAAAAGAGAGCACATTACACCAGTCTTGGCCTCCCTTCACTGGCTACCGGTTCATCTTCGAATCCAATTCAAAATTCTCATGTATGTCTACAAATCGCTGAACAGTCTCGCCCCCGCCTATCTCTCGGATCTGATACACCCATATGTCCCTCCACGTGCTTTGAGGTCAGAGGATCAGGTACTCTTAATAGTTCCAGAAACTCGCCTTAAGCGCAGGGGTGACAGAGCGTTCTCTGTAGCAGGCCCAAGACTCTGGAACGAGTTACCGCTGCTCATCAAACAGGCCCCCTCCCTCTCGGTTTTCAAATCCCGGTTAAAAACTCACTACTACTCCATCGCTTTCAATGCCAGCTGATGTGTACTGGATCGTTTGATTTATGATCTGCAATGTTTTTATGTTTTTCGTGTTGTACTTCATTGTATGTGTTGCCTGTTGCGTGTTTGTTTGTCCAGCACTTTGGTGGACTTGTTCCTGTTTAAAGTGCTTTATAAATAAAATGGTATGGTATGGTATGGTAACATCTGATCAGCTTCTGCAGACAGCTGAAACATGCAGGAGAACCAGTAGTCTACAGGTTTTAAATACAGTAAAGATCTTCAAGTTGTAGAGGCCTTGGGAAAGTGCCAGGAGTTCTTTGGTAGATCTTTAAAAAGCCTCAGTGGATTGTTTAGAGCAGATTCACGATTCAGGAAAATTCTAGGAAAAAACAACCAGAACTAGAAGAATTGTGGTCCAGTGATCCAAAAACAACAAAAACAAGAAACGTTTGTGGTGAACTGGGATGTGTGGGCAGGTAGTTGACTTTTCGATGGAAGTGAATGTTTAACAGTACTGTACCTTTAAATCAAGAAAACACTCCAGAGCTAAGAAAGTTTATGATCAATAATCCAGGTACCAAATCCAATAATTCTCAGTCGGGTCATCTGGACGGTTTCTTTTTTTATAGAAACGTTTCACCCTCCATCCTGTGACTGATGAGGCCCTCCCGATGAAGAGTGAAACGTTTCTATAAAAAGAAACTGTCCAGGTGACCCGACTGAATTACTGGACTCCAGAGCTAGTTTCTTTTCTGATAACATGCTTAAACCTGAATGTTCCTGGATGAACAATGACTGATAATTTGATTTTTACAGAGATAAATCCATGTCTGGAGGGAAATGGACGTTGCCATGCCAATGCAGATTGTTTTCAAGTTGGACCGAACAAAGTAAGGCATGTCTCAGTGTAGCTGTTTGCTGATGATGGGAGAGTGTACCTTGGTTTAATTAAGATGTCTTTACCTTTACAGAGCTCCTGTGCCTGCAGTGAAGGTTTCTCTGGAGCAGAACTACCTAGCGTTCATTTGCCCACCACTGGCTAATAGTGTTAGCTGCAGAGCAGATCTCTATATATCATTAGCTCAAGAACGAATAGCATTAAATCCAGAGCCAATACAGTATATATTGTGTTAGCTCCAGTTAATATAGCATTAGCTTCAGAGCTCATATATATTATGTTAGCTTCAGATATGTCTAGAGCTAATAGCATTAGCTTCAGAGCTAATTCAATTCAGTTTATTTATAGCTATAGCTTCAAGTCACAACAACATTGTCTCAGGGCACTGAACAAAAACATTCACATATAAAAGCTAATACTGTATAGATGTCTAGAGCAAAGAGCATTAGCTCTAGTACTAACATATACTGTATGATGTTATCTTCAGAGCTAATAAAATAAACATCACAATTTGGTTATGGTTGATTGTTTCGACCCATATATTGTGCATAAAGACTAATGCAAAATAATTTTTATTGTCACGTTGTAACTTTGGCGGAGACTCCTTGTCTTCTAGTCTCCACTACATCCAATGTACGGTACACCATCACCCCAGAATGCATTATGTCGGTAAAATAATGGCATCCATAGGTAAAAAATGTAATAAACATATACAGTATCATTTTAAAAGTAATTAGGATTTTCTTGTGTCACAAACAACATTTAGTAGAATAAAGAAATGACAGCATATTAAGGACAATATTTGAAAGTACAGTAGTTGGAGATCTTGTAAAGGCTCTTGTGACCTTTATTTGAAAGTGGAGAGTGACAGGAAAGTAGGAGTATGTTTTAGTCTTTGTATTCAGGCCAACAATTTCCTGGTACTCAACACCCCCGCACACTTAATTGATTTTACACTCACACTTTCACTCCTCCAACAAATACAAAGACTTCTCTCACTAGATCCCAGGACGTAAGGATGGAAAATGAACTCCCTGGCAGCGTGACACGGACAGCTTGCCAAAATGGAGCCGGTTCTGTATGCCTCGGAGCGTCTGGATGCACATCTGGGTCTGGTCAGAGGTGAAACAGAAACCAGAGGTGGTTTATTTGTCAGAGAGCAGCGCCTGCTCACCATCAGAGCAGATAGATGGTGTGAGTTGTCACATCTGATAGATTGTCTGCCGCCTGTGCCACTGCGAGGTAGAAAGTCGAGATAACAGACTGACAGGAGAGTCCTACTGAAATCATTGTCCCCGTCAGGAAAACTTTTGAACAAACCTCAGAATCCTTGGTACATACAGTTGTTTTTAAATGTATGACGACAGACCATAACTATGAAGTTCTGCTAAAGTATTTAGTGAAAATGTTCAAAACCACATAGAGCTCATCAGAATGTTAAACTGGATCATAGATGAAGCACACATGCAGAGAGGAACTGTTTCAGAGATAAGTGCTGCATGGTTTCAGCCAAATGACAATCACCCAAATCTGGTTCTCACTCCAGGCTCAGACCAAACCAGCAGACGTTGTGTTTTCTACAAATCAACTCGAGGCAACTCGATACACTGAGAATGTCCCGAGTTGGGTTTACTGTACATGGAAAAGCTTTTCTGAGTGAGATCTTTGTTTCTGCTCTCCTCATGGGTTTTCCACAGAAAAAACCTGGACTCAGAAGAAGTTATGGTTTTCATTTCTGTTATCAGCAGTTTCACTGAAAACAAAATAACATTCTTCCATGTTCTACTATTAGATTTTAGAAATAATATTTGATTTGTTTCAATGTAATAATGTAGTTTATAAAAACAAACCCCTGTACGATGACATGGAATATAGAAAGTATTTGGCCGAGGAAACAGTAACCATACTTTTAGTTGGTTAACGTCTAAAGTTAAAGTGACCCCTGCCAATGGGAACAGCCAAAAAACAACAACAATGTTTAATTCAATTCAGTTTATTTATAAAGCACAAAGTCACAACAGAAGTCATCTCAGGGCACTGAACAGGAACATTCACATACATTATAAAAAACAATTACCGGTAATACAGTTCTCCAAGGAAGCAGCAGATTGAGTTGACTCATCACTTCATCACAGTCTCTCATACTAAGGAAGCACATAGTAGACAGTGGAAAGGAAAAACTCCCTTTTAACAGGAAGAAACCTCCAGCAGAACCAGGCTCAGGATGAGTGGCCATCTGGGTTTGAGTGGACAGGAAGGAGAGTTGCATTTGGGCCTAAAAAATCTGACCCGGACCAAACCCGTGTCATTTTTTTTCCAAGCCCGACCCGAAACCGACCAATTAACTGTGACTACAGACCCACTCCGGGAAAAAAAAATTTTTTTAATTGTTTTTGCTGCTTTTGGAAGCAAATCAGTTTGACATGATTACAAAACTTATTTTAAAGGAAGGAAGATATACGATTTCTTGTTTATTAACAAGAGTCAGTGGATTATTATAATTATTATAACATTATGGTTATTATAGTTGGTAATGGTCCTCTGCCACGCGCGTCCGCTGACACATCGGCTGGGTCCAGTTAAGCCGCAGGTGGGTTGCTGGCAGTCATCCATCTGGATTTTTTATACCTCTTTCAACCGGCCGGTCAGCGTGCAGTCACACGACCGCGAGCTGACCGGCCGGTGGTGATCCAAACTCAGGGTATATACAGAAATTCTTGAGTTGAATTTAATACCTTTAATACCTTTTTAATATCATCACAATATTTTTAATACCATCAGGACACTGAGCTGTAACCGTAGCAACAACCTCTTGTACTTCAGTTCAGAGCAACTAATTGTAAAGTGATAGATTACTGTGATTGTCTTCCTAAACTTTGGTAGTAAATGTAGTTTTATAATAATTACTGGATACATCAAGTTGCGTCTTGCCTCAATAAAAGCACTGACCTATTTGTTATTTAAATCTAACCCAAGAGAAAAAGTTATTTAATTGTTCCCACACACAACATATCTCTAATGGCAAACAAAAAACTGTAAATTTGAAAAGAGAACAGTTTAATTAAAATAATTCAACACTGAACACATGCACAATTCAAAAAGAGAGGGAGAAAAATAATAACTACCATATTTTTTGGTCTGTAAGTTGCAGTTTTTTGTGTAATTTACATGCCCTGCGACTTATAGGCCGAAGTGACATATTTATGGAATTTTTCCATATTTATAAACCATTTTTTGACTGAGATATGACCGTTTCCATTCATTCTGATTGGAAAAAGAAAGAAGAAAAAAAAGCAGTACTTGACGGCAGCAGAGTAGTAACAGGTGTATGGCATGAGGTTGGCTGTTGTATCATGTAATAAGAAAACATGGCTATAATGACAAATTCAAAAAAGTTCAAGACAAAAACAACTAGACTTTATTTATTATACTTTATACTTTATTGTTTTTTCTTGCACTTTTTAGAATTTACCATGTCCTAGATGACTGAGAATCTTCACCAGCTTTTAATGACTCAATCGGCCTGCCTTAGCATCACCACCTTCATTCTGCTCTGCTTGGAACCGTCAAAACAGCTGCAACACCCCGGCAAAATGCAGATAATTTGACCATTAAAGTACATTTATTAAGCAAGTGATAGACTGAAACACACCTATGCTATAATTTCGAGCAAACAAATAATTGTTTAGGTGCTTTTCTTGTTAAACTTCAGAGAAACGAGTCGTGTTCCTCCTTCCTGTTTCTTTTTACAGACATGACAATAAGCCTCTCAGCTGTTGCAGATTACTGGCGTCCTCTAATCAGAGGTCCGAAAACTTACATTTCCCCATGACGGTTCTGGAAGCTCTGTCGGCCCTCGACCGCCTATAGGCACGAACGCAGACTGACCGATGATATGACGTCATTGATTTAGCTTAGCTCCTACTTGAACATGAAATTAGAAAATATAAATATATTCACAGGAATTTTTTAGCCGATAGAACGGGAAAAATAAAGTTGTGTAGGTTTAAAAAAATTAATACCTCGTCAGATGATGTTTATTACTTTTTAATACTTTTTAATAGCCGTAATTTGTATTAATTTTATTTACTACCTTTTAATACCTTTTATAACCCCGCGGATACTCTGAAACTGGATCGTCAACTGCTCGCGTCCGCTGATGCAATCAAAAGCCTGACACCAACCCAGCCTGTCCATCCAGCACATTATTTTGGCCTGGTCCGGCCTAAATTTTGGATTGGGCCAGGCCGGGCGGCGGGCACGGGCCCAGGTTAGAAATGACTTCTCTAACAGGAAGTAGAGACAGACAAACAGAATGACAGGTCCAGGTGTACTTACTATAGAAGGAAATACAAAAAACATGTTAAGATAGAAAAATTACAAATACAGACAGGTAGAGTAGAGTAAAGACAGCAGCAGAGAGAGGACATGTGGTCAGTTTGTCCTCCAGCAGTCTAGTCTATAGCAGCAGAACTAAGGGATAGCTCAGGAAACCCAAGCCGACCCTAACTATAGGATTGATCAAAAAGGAAAGTCTTAAGTCCAGTCTTCAAACTGGACAATGTGTCAGCCTCACGGACAGAAACTGGAAGTTGGTTCCACAAGAGAGGAGCCTGACAACTGAAAGATCTTCCTCCCATTCTGCTTTTGTAAACTCTAGAAAGCACAAGTAAACCTGCAGTCTGAGAGTGAAGTGCTCTTTTTATGGAACAACAAGTTATGTAATATAAGATGGAGCTAGGTTGTTGAGAGCTTTGTAGGTTAGAAATAGGATTTTGAATTATATTCTAGATTTGACAGGGAGCCAGTGGAGAGAAACTAAAACTGGAGAGATATGATCTCTCTACTAACTCCAGTTAAGACTCTGGCAGCAACATTTTGGATCAACTGAAGACTTTTTAAAGAAGTACAGTATTAGGACACCCAGATAATAAACCATTGCAATCGTCTATAGTCATATTTACAACATAGTTTGATTTTAAAGTATTTTTTCCAGGTGCTGGTCAGTTTGTACCAATTTGTACAGTGGTTCATGGGATATTTTGCTAACAGGGGGCAAAGAGTGAGTGTGCTGGGTGAGTGAGGTCTTTCATGATGCAGGTGGCTCTTTTCCTGCATCTGGAGGTGTAAATGTCTGTGATGGTGGGGAGACTGACTCCAACAGACTTCTGTGCAGCCTTCACCACTCTCTGTAGAGCTTTCCTCTCTGCAACTGTGCAGCCTCCATGCCACACGTTGATGCTGGAGCACAGGACGCTCTCCACTGCACACCTGTAGAAGGAGGTGAGGACTGGGCTGCTCAGACCAGCACGTCTCAGCCGTCTGAGGAAGTAGAGTCTCTGATGACCTTTCTTGATCAGGCTGGTGGTGTTGTTGCTCCAGCTGAGGTTATCATTCATGTGTACACCCAAGTATTTGTAGCTGGAGACCACTTCCACTGCAGACCCACCTATTTTCAGTGGGGCTGTGGGTGTGTTTGTTCCTTCTGAAGTCCACAATCATCTCCTTTGTCTTCTTCACATTCATGTGAAGATTATTCTCTTTGCACCAGTATCTTGCTCTTATCACCAGTATCTTGGTCAGTATCTTGTATCTTGGTCAACTCGCATCTCTCTTTTAAGCTTCAAATGGAAAACCTAGTAAGGAAACTGAAAGTTTAACTGGGTTTCTTTTTCATAAACAGATCCTGTCTAACTCTGAATGTTAGAAATTGCATTGTAACTGTGACTTTCCTTCCCTCCATTGACTATGGTGACATTAAGTATCTATAAAAACACTACAAGTACCCTGTAGATGTTGGATGCTGCCTATCATGGTGCGTTAAGTTTCACAACTGGCTGTAACTACCGTGCCCACCACTGCACCCTGTATTCACTGGTTAACTGGACATCATTAACTTCATGCAGACTCTCTCATTGGTACATTCTCATCTTTAAATCACTCCTTGGTCTGCTTTGTTGGTCTGGATCTGGCTGTGGGACTTCCAGATCCAGACCACCAAACAGGTGATGGCTAACTATCCAGATATTGTGGTGGTCGACAAGAAGAAGGCAGTGGTGATAAATGTTCAAATTACCATAAAGAGTTAAGACTGAAATCTATTTACATAAACATAAAAAATAAATAATGTAGAGAACTACAATAACGTGTTTTTTTAAACAATAAAAAAACTACTTCAAGACTCTTGCTCCCCAGAAAATGTTTACCTGTATCCTGTCTAGACTACAGTGGAGTAAATATGACCCAGACAGACACCTTAGATCAAAATAAAAAGGTCAGGGTTACAGAAAAATGTCAGGAACAAGAAGAAAACTCACCCTGTCATACAGTTAATGTCTCCTTTCTGCAACTCTGACACCCTTTTTTTACGTCACCAGGCTCTTCTCTATGACCTTATTTTTCATTGATGTATCGTCCTGTCTGGCTCTTTTGTTTCATCCCTGTCTGTCACTCTAATTGTTTGCACATCTCACTCTCTGGGGATGTACAGGCATGGCCTTATTATCTCAACTGATCAATGCGATTTATTGGTTCAAGGAGTGAGACATGCAAACTGCCTCATCTCTCATGGATAAACTGGAGAAATCAATCACACCCACTCACTCTGTATGGCCCTGATTAAGTTTTCCTTCAACACTAACTCTTCTGTGTATAAAAAGCTCTCGTAAATCCTTAAAGTTAAAGATTCTTTATAAGTTTAATGTGCATACTAAAAACACAGTGGGGGGGGAAATTGTCTTGAGTTAGTATTTGGCGTGTTTTTATGCAGTTGATTAATACGTATTCCGATGCAGTGCACAGTAATTTGCCAAGATGCAGATGGCCGTCTTGTTAACATAATCACGTTAGCCCTCATGAGGACAGCAGGATTCCATAAAGCTGTGCTGATAATTCCCACGAACATTTGATGGTAATTGGTGTCATTCTGTTTCCTTTTATATTGCAAATCAGTCTTATTAAAGAAGTGTGAGGAACAACACATTCAACGCAGACTGGCTTATGTCTTTTGATTTTACACAGTTGATTAGATATTTTTTTCACGCTGCCTGATAAAGGCATGGGGACAATAGGATGCTTTTATTCACTATTTGATTAAAAGTTGTGATTTAAAAAAAATATCTTTGTTATCCTTGATCGTGTATCACACTGTGCACCTGCCAGTGTGTGACTACAATAAACAAATGGCAAGCTGAGTTGCTAACAGCACTGTTCACAATTGGATCAATACCAAACTGCATTTTTTTTTTTAAATCAGCCTTTAGGGTCAATAAAATGATCTATTTTGTGTGTACAGCTCAGCAGAGAAAGCACTTTGAGATTACAACTTTCAGGTCATTTTTGCACCAGCATTCGTGAATAAATTATGTCTAATTTTATCACCCAGATTAAGATTTCCAATGTACCATGATGGATTATATCTTTCCATGTTTAAGTAACTGTATAAACTATACATTTCCTGTTTACTTTTTAAACTATTATCAATGTGTCATGTATCATATTTGTTTGCATTGTTTGCATCCCATCAGTCAATGAAATATGAGAATATTTCAGGAAAACTAGAGAAATTAAATTATTTCTGAAAATGTGTTGTAAATACTGAGCATCAAATAATTTTGCTAAAATTTGTTTAAGGAGCTGTAACTGAGTTCCCTTTCAGTCAAGTTCTCTCGGTGCAACATATGCTATGGGAATTGCGCCCCCGCGCGATTACCTGAAGGAATACATTCACGCCTTTATGGCTAGGGCGTCAGCGTCGCGCCAGAGGCCCCGCCCTCTGGGTATTTAAGCCGCTGACGCCCATCCATCTTTCTCTTTTTTGCCCTTCACCTCACTTAAACCTGAACTACCTCTCTTTGCGGGACTTCTCTGTTACTTCATCGCTCAACCAGAGGTGAGCTTGCTCCCTACACAGAGCGCACAGAGAATTATTCCTGCATACTGCTGGACTAGCGAAAGCTAGTCCGGCACATTTTCTTAGCCCCGAAGTATTTTCTTCTTTTCTCTCCACAGACTGCTTCACTCGACGGCGCTAACTGCGCCACAACCGCTACCCCTGCTAACTCGTAGCGGGCTAGCCAGCGAAAGCGGCGCAACGGAGGAGACGTCTCAAATTAAAAGAAAAAGGATTCTGGAAGGACTCGCTCGCCTTATCTCGGACATGTCTCCAGAGAAAGGAAAGTGAAAGACAAGACTTCCAAGGAAAACCAGAAGGACAGCGAGCCCAACTTTGCGCGCCTGTCCTAGCGGATGCGGTTTCTCCCTCGCAACGACAGACACCCATGAGTCCTGTCCCGTCTGCTTGGGAATATTACACGCAAAAACGGCGCTGGATACGCCCGACTTTTGCTCACACTGCAGCCAGATGCTGGAGGCGGTGCTACGGCACCGGGTTGACCTCGTCACCAAAGCCATGGGCGCCCCAGCGGTGCCAGCGGATCGAGACACCACCGAGCCCCTCACTTCCACGCCGGAGCTCGAGAACATGGCTCTGCACGACAGCACACGAGTCGAATGGGGTGACAGACCTGATGTGCTGGCTCCTATGGTGGACTTAAAAGTCGAATTCGACACTCGAGGCATGATGAACGAGGACGAGATCTCGATTTCAGCCTCAGGCGAATTTTCCGCGGAGGACGCAGACGTCGAATTCGAGGAACAAGGAGAAGACCTCTCCCAAACCCTGGTACCTGTGCTCCCGGAAACTGACTTTTCCATCCTTGCTCTGTTCGACCTGTGTCACAGAGCAACGGACGCGCTGCACATCCCATGGCAAGAGCCTCCGCCTCGTCAACAGGTCACGAGGCTGGCAGGAAACAATTTTTACTCAAAGCAGCAGGCCGCCACGAGGCAAAGGATGCCCGTGTTCCCGGACTTCCTCACAGAACTAACTCGCACTTGACCTCAGCCCAGAGCTCCCATGCTCTTACCACTCTCCCAGTTCCTCGACGTGGACGGGATGGATGAGGTGGGAATAGCCAATGTGCCTCAAATTGAGGACACACTGACATCTCACCTGGCTCCCAAGTCATCCGGGACAAAACCACTCTTCCCAGCAAAGCTTGTCAAGCATCAGCTTCTCTGCTCGAGAAATGCTACAGAGCTCAGGGACTTGCGGCGCGCACCATGAATGCGTCCGCGTTGATGCAGGATTACCTGGCTGAAAAGCTGCAACAGCTCCAGGTAACGACAGACAAGCAAGCTGCCACTGACTTGTTGGATGAAGCCCGCAGGGCAACAGACTTTGTGCTCCGTATGATGGGAACAGCTGATGTTGCTCAAGGCAGAGGCATGGCGGAAGTGGTCATTGCGATACGCCATCTGTGGATGACTTTAACTGATCTCCCCGAGGGACAAAAGGTGCCTTTTCTCCACCACTCGATAGAACCGACGGGATTGTTTGGGAAAGCTTTGGATCGAATTCAGACCAAGCTAGACCAAAGGTGCAAACAGGCTGAAGCTCTCCGGGTGGGCATTCCCAGGAGAAGCTTCGCCCCCCCAAGGGAGTCTGCTGGAGGCAGACCTGCATAGTCTCGACACCGCTCGGCAACGCGTGCCCCACCGCAGAAGCGGCTGGCATACTAGGACGAGCACCGGCAGAGACCACCGCAGAGCCCACCTCGGTCCGAACACGCATGGAGCAAGAACAGGTTTGTCTCCCGCCAGGCGGTCAGACACAGGGCCTCCTCGGTGAACCGGGACACCAGACAAAAGCATGCCTGATGAACCAGGTTCACGTCTTGACTTTACACGATCACCCGCCCACACGGTACGGGAAATGATCTCTTCATGTCCAGACTTTATTTGTAGCACGGTTAAAAAAAGCTGGTAACTCTGTTGCATGCACAAATCATGTTTTTCCTGCTGTAAGTGACATAAAGTCATATATGTCGTTACACATAAGCACGAATAAAGCTCAAAAAACATCCCCTCTCTGTTTTATTGACTCTAAAAAAAAAACACAACTAACTTCAGCAGAACAGGTCCCTCTGGCCTACCAGCCGTCATAAAGGGAGGGGGCCATCTCCCCCCTCTCCCTCACGGCTCACAGGGTGTTAGCCTAATCAATGAGCCCCGGCAGGGTGCCTCTGCTCCGTCTGTAGCGGACAGGCACAGAGGCGTCTGCAAGCAGGCCCCTCACCCCTCATGGAGACAGGTGAGGGGGGTCACGTGCTCCAGCTCCCGCTCCATTGTGAACGACGGGGCGGACAATACACTAACCAAGCAAACACGTGACATGTCCGCGCCTCAGGGAGACGCGCCGACAGAATCTATCGACGGGGGAGGGGGCACGTCAGAAGCCCACAGGCAACCACAAGCTTCACACGTTCACAAAGGCAATTGTGATCGAACTGCTGTGTGTGTAAACAAATCAGGGCTGAATCTGATTCCTCTTCCTGTTATTCGAAATGAACTGGGCTCTCTATCACCAAACAATTTAAAGTCTGCCAAGCACAAGGAATCACCTCCACATTCTCATATTGCAGCTATCCCTTTATCATTAATGGGCGACATGCAATGTCCAAGCAGTGATCTGGCAGCATGTGACCTTTCTCACTGTGTTGGTTCAGCTCTGCTCTTAAACAAAATTTCCCCAACGGGTGAAACACAGACCCCGGCCGGTTTGTCTGGTTCCAATGCTCTGTTAAGGCCGAGGACCAGTAAATTAGATCCATCCGGGAAACAGATTGGGGTCAGGAGATCTGCTTGTTTACAAAACTCGCAGCTTCTCAGCCCCATGACCCCAAACAAGGAGAGAAAAAACAGACATTCTGATCCACTTCTGTCTAATAAGGACATCAGATTGCATCTGCCCTCGATCATTCTCGATCAGAGCAGCCTGGCAGCACATCGGCGAAAAGGCCTTCTCCTCAACTTGGTTGACCCCCATGGGATCACAGCTTCCAGGGCCCTTGGAGGGGAACTGGATACACCAACTGCTCTTCTTCAGGGTCAAAATATGTCACCAGAAGAAGCAGTCTCGCCGCTTAGGCTGAGAGCTGTTAAAAATGTCAGCTTGTTAGCAGAAAAGAACAAGCTGATGGCATCAGGCCTACCGGAAAATGTGGTAAAAACCATCCAAAATGCCCGTGCTATGTCAACGCAGTGTCGCTACGCACAGAAATTGCGTATTTTTGAAGCTTGGTGCACAGAAAGAAGTATTATTTCTTACTCATGCGACCTGGCTCAGCTCCTGACTTTCCTTTAGGACTTACTGGAAAAAGGTTGTTCTTTCTCAACGATTAAAATTTTCCTATCAGCTATTTCAGCCTGTCACGAAGGCTGGGGACACAGGACACCTGGTAAACATCCAATCATAATAAGATTTATGAAGGGCGTGCTAAGAATGAAACCACCAAGCAGGATCCTGACCCCTGGTTGGGATCTTAGCCTGGTCTTGGGGGCTCTCTCTGATCCTCCATTTGAGCCACTGAGCGAGGTTAAGATAGATTTATTATCTTATAAAACCACTCTACTCTTGGCCCTTTGCTCGGCAAAACATGTGGGTGACCTCCATGCATTGTCTGTACATCCAATGTGTACCAGATTCGCCCCTGACGGGTCAAAGGTCACCCTAAGGCCTAATCCCGCATACATCCCCAAGGTCTTGACTTTAAACCATAGGAGTCTGGACTTTGATCTCTCCTCCTTCCCACCTGCTCCTGTCCTCACTCAGGAACAGGAAAGGCTGAAGGCTCTCTGCCCCGTGAGAGCTTTACGCACTTACATGCAGAGAACAGCCGAATGGAGAAAAACAAATCAACTGTTCGTGTGCTTTGCAGCACCTGCTACCGGAAAGGCCCTATCAAAACAACGCCTCTCACATTGGGTGACTGAGGCCATTAAAAGGGCGTACAGTAGCAAAGGTCAACAGGTGCCCTCTGGAGTGCACGCTCACTCGACTAGGGGCTTGGCCACTTCGTGGTCACTGTTCAAGGGTGTACCAGTTGCAGACATTTGTGCTGCTGCGAACTGGAGCTCATTAAACACTTTTGCAAAGCATTACAGTTTGGATGTTACTGCGTGTGATGTCACTCAGGCTGTTCTTTCTAACACACAGTAGAAAGTAGCCTTGAGATGCCTGCTGGTCAAGGGCAGACGTTCACACTAGCATGCATTTTACTGAGCATTTCAAGGGCGTGAATGAATTACGTTCCCATAGCAAGTATGTTGCACCGAGTGACTGACTGATAAGGGAACTGAAAGTTATGCACCATAACTCATGTTCCCTGAAGGAAGGGAACGAGGTGCAACATATCTGGCCCTTTTCAATGCTGAAAGCTCGGTGAAGTGCAATTTTGGAGAAAGATGGATGGGCGTCAGCGGCTTAAATACCCAGAGGGCGGGGCCTCTGGCGCGACGCTGACGCCCTAGCCGTAAAGGCGTGAATGTATTCCTTCAGGTAATCGCACGGGGGCGCAATTCCCATAGCATATGTTGCACCTCGTTCCCTTCCTTCAGGTAACATGAGTTATAGTGCATAACTTTCAGATTTTGAAGCTAAAAGCATCAGAACACTAGCTAAAAGATTAAAAAAACATAAGAAGTATGTAAAAAGTAGCAAAAGGCTAACTAAGAATGTTAAAATGCAGCAAGTCTTTTGAGCAACAGCAGAAGGAAAGCTGAATACTAAACGTAGCAAAAGAAGGCAAAAGTAGAGTACCATAGGTGCATGTATGTTGAAACAGGATTCAGAATAAGAATAAGAATAAACTTTATTATCTTTGCACCGAGGTACAACGAGAACATGTACGTACAGTTGTCCGAAAGATGGGCGGAGTGCACGAAGCTGCTACTATAAAAGTGCGGCCGTCTTATTCTTATTCAGAATAATATTTTGCTTAGAAGAGAAAAGGGAGAAAAACACGTGGAGAGACGGTATAAAAAAAAGATCTCACACCTTGTCCTAGACAAGGCACAGTTTGAGGCATAAAAAAAACTACAACAGCAAAGCAACATAAATAGATGTGATACATGTACATATAAGCCGGTGAAGACATAGAATTTTAAAGGGGATATCGTAGTATAGTCCAGAGCACCCCCCACCCCCAGCCATTGTCCAAATAAGAGGTGTTGTTATCATCAGCTTGGTTGAGGTTCTGTCACATGTCCATGGCCTTGGGAAAGGGAGGGGTGAGGAGATAGACAAAGCAGGAGTTGAGATAAGTCCACCGTCAAGGCCACATTTTTGGGCCAGGCAGAACTCGTGATTTGCTGTTTCTGCTTTTTAAAGTCTCGATGGTAAAAATTATAGGATGGAAACATCAAACAGCCGAATTGATTCCTTACACCAAAGTCGAGCTTATAGCTTCTCCAAGATATTCTCACCTTCGTGTGTGCTGCTAGAGAATCCACAGTCCTGATACACAGCCTGCTCCAACTCTCTGACACAGCTCATAATTCAGTCTGAGTGCTACCAAGCTTTGACACATCCGCTCAAATTTGTAGAGAATCCAGATGTCACCAGCCAAACAGCAAAACAGCCAGTTTTCATCAGGAATCCTATTTGTTTCCGTCGAGGTATGAGGGTCCTTCTAACCCTGACTCCTGTCTGGGGAAGTTGATCAATTTTGTTGAGAGACCAGCTGATCAAGTCCTTCGAATTAGGAAGGTATGCAGGAAAAAAAGAGGATATTTAAAGGTTCACAAGACGAAAGAGAGCAAGCAG
>JBBPBX010017198.1:15507-31306 GCA_038048925.1 Garcialebias charrua | reverse complement strand
CGCCACTGGCAATCAGATGGCAATGTGGAGGTAGAAAACCCAGTTCAAGCACAGGGTAACTTTCCAGGTCCCCAGGGGAAAAAATTATGTATAAGGGGCACGTACGAGTCCCTCATCTGCTTCCTGAACAGACAATTACTAGGACTGTCAAAGAGGCCCATCCTGATGTTGGAGAACTGTCAGAGGAGAGGGGAACCCTTCCACTGAAGCATCTCCCAAGTAAACATAAACACCAAGGGTGTCCCTTGTGTATGCTGTTATTGTTGGAACAAAGACAATCAGGCCTTAGGCCCTCAGCCATTCCCTTCAGTGGCCAGGCTGAAGGCTGCCACAGCTCCGGACGCGGGTGTAGAAGCTACCCACGTGCCTGAGTCAGCAGGTCTCTGTAAGAAGGCAACTGCCATGGTATCCCTGAACATTGAGAAGTAGAGGTCACATTGTGAGCTGGCTCCGCATGGGGACAAGCCCAACAAGGTTCTTCCAAACCGTGACCAGACCTGATCCACGACTCGTGGGTTCAGTCTTATTCCGATTCCAAAAGAAACCCTCTTGAAAGGGCATTCGCTCCGTGACTCAGTTCACTCGGAACCTGAGTCGCCCTGAGCGACAATAATCCTGGAGCGTACCAAGTGAGCATCCTCTGTGTCAGGCTGAGGAGGGCGTGGGATCTCGTCCCCCCTTCCCAGTCACTGAAGGACACCGTGGTTTTGTTATATGATTACGCCAGGACGTGCCGTCCCGTAATCAGACCTTTACCAAAGAAGTATTTTGCTGACAAGAATACGGCCAACAACTGTGGGAAGTTGATGTACAATCTTGCTTCCTGCTCATTCCAGAGGCCTTGGGCGTTCTGATTTCTGCAGACTGCCTCCTCATCCTGTTTCCGAGGTGTCCGTCGTGATAATCGCACGGGATGACACCTTACCTTACGGGACCCCTTCCGTGAACACAGACAGGTCCCCCCAAGGTTCCGGGGCCCTCAGGCACTTTGAAATGATTCTAAATATTTCTGCTCACCCAGACGGGGGCAGGTTGTTTTTGTTGGTTTAGCCATGTATGCAGGACCCGCATCTTCAGCAATGCGTGTGGCACACAGGTAGACATTTAGTAAATGTACGAGGAGCAGTCTTCAAACCGAAGGGTAAGACTTTGTATTTATAAGCTTTCCCTTCTAAGACAAACTGGAGGAATTTCCCGTGCCTCCTCCAGACGCCCACATGGAAGCGGGCGTCTTTCAGATCCATCGTACATGCGTAGTCTCCAGGTCTCACGGACTAGGGGACCTGCCGCAGTGTCAACTTGAAAAATTCTTGTTTTCTTGCCCAGAGTCCTGAGATCCAAGGCTGGTCTCAGGGATTCATCTCTTTTGGGCACCAGGAAGAACTTGAGCCCGCAACACATCCGTTGTGATGACCCGTTCATTTGTCAGACACACCCTCCAGGTCTGCGCGTGTGCCATGAGCCTGGGAGGGATGTCTAGCGGCTGCTTGCTTCATTTGAGTGCAGAAGGGATGGCCTTCGACCCCTCTCGCGTACTCTGGAGCAGGCTGGTCTGCCCAGCAGAAGACATTGTGAGGTCTGACTGTCTCAGGCAAAGCTCGTTTGTCCCACTGTGGTTCGTAGTCTGACCTAGTAGGTTGTGTTTCACCAAAGTGGTGAGTCAAGAACCAGGGTAGTCTGTGCTCTGGTACTTTCATTCTTGTATATGCATGAAACAGTGTTAGCTTTTCATTACACATACAGTAGACAAGTTATTGTTTAGTGCGCACACACATACCACCAGCTCCTTGTAGCATTTTACAAGTGAAGTCTGGGCTCAAAAGGTTAGGTTCCCGTACTGCGTGAGCGGGCAAACCTGAGGCCCTGTTCCCATTTTGGGAAGAAATAAAATAAAATAAATTTGACATTTTCTCTCCTTCTGTGAGTGAGAGCGCCTGTAATGGTGCAAGGGCATCTCCTTTCCTCTTCTTTTGCTGGTGACCCCTTGCAGCTCCTGTAGCTTTTCTGCCTGGTGGGCCTGCGATACCGAGGCCACTTGTCCTTGTCCATCCCGCCAGGGCCCCTAGGGCCCTGAGATGGTTAACGTCAGAGAGTCATCCATAGCCTCATGGGTGGATAAGCTCTCAGCGTCATCGATGTTTCGTCGTAGGCATAGGAAAACTACCAGGTAGCGTAGCTGAACAGGTAGCTGAAAATCCTCCTCCTGGACTGTGTTGGACAGAGAGTCTCCTTGTTAGCTGGGGCTAAACGTGGAGGTACTCGTGAGCCCGCTAGCGGTGCTAAGACGGGCCCTCGAGCAGCGTAGCATCAGTAAAAAACCACTTAGTTATGCGATGAATTCTACCGTCGATTCGGTCGGACAGGATAGTGAAACAGGCAAAATAAGAGAAGGTTAGCTAGCAAGCTAGGCCAAACATTTTCACATACCTCACGATGGAGTCCTTTGTTGTCCGTTCGTAGCCGGCTAATCGTGTTAGCAACGCTGTCTTCCGCCACGTGTTGTCGTGGGTGCCCCTGGTTAGCCATGCTAACCGTGGGAGCTAGCCAGATAGCAGCAGAGTTATTCCATTTCCACTCTCCTTTCTCTGGGGTCATCCGCGAGAAAAGCTTTGAGTGTCCTTGCGTGTAGCATCCCTGAGCAGAACGGACAGGCCTCGTGGGTGTCCGCTGCTGAAAAGGGGGGTATCCAGATCCGCTGAAGCAGGTTCGGGAGCCGGAGCTCACGGCCTGCCAGAGTTCCTCGTCCGAGGACGTCCTTTCGCCGAGCTGCTCGGGGCTGCTGGCCTGTTAGCTTCATTAGCTTAGCAGGTAGCATGCCTCGCGGTTAGCGTTCGCTAACCGAGCAGTAAAAAAGCAGAAGAGAAAAATGCACGGGAGCTGGGGCTCGCTGGCCTTCTGGTCTTCTTTGACTTTTGGGTTTTCGCATTACCTTCTTGGGAGCCGTGGCTGAGAAGAGTTAAGCCCGTTAGCAGTGCTAACGTCATCCGGAGACGTCTCCTTCCTCATGTCGCTTCCGCCGGCTAGCCTGCTAGTTGTTAGCAGGTTAGCTGTGTCGCGCAGTCAGCGCCGTCGAGCGAAGCGGTCTGTGGAGGGAGGAAAAGAAAACTTCGGGGTGAAGAAAATGTGCCGGACCAGCTTTCGCCAGCCCAGCAGTCCGCAGTAGAAGATTCTCTGTATGCTCTGTGTAGGGAGCGAGCTCACCTCTGGTCGAGCGATGAAGATACAGTACAGAGAAGATCCGAGAAGAGTGTTACAGGTTTAGCGAGGTGAAGGGCAAAAAGAGGAAGATGGACGGGCATCAGCCACTTAAATGTCCAGAGGGCGGGGCCTCTGGCGCGACGCTGACGCCATGGCCGTTAAGGCGTGAGTGTATTACTTCAGGTAACCGCGCGGGGGCGCTGATTCCCATAGCAATCATGTTGCACCGAGAGACCGACTGAAAGGGAACCCAAATTTCTCTTCACTTAAAATCCACCCTAAATTGGTTTCTTCTAAACCTTTTTAACTTGGTTCTTCTGTTTGTTTACATAGTTTTTACACCATTAATAATCCCCCCCTTAATTTAAATAAACTGTGTCCTTTTACCAATTTTGCTTTGCTTTCATTTTCTTTTTTACACATTTACATTTTTATTTTCTAATTACTATTTATATTTGTATGATTATGCTTTCATTGCATTAGCTGTGCTCTTGTCGGTTGACTTGAGACGTAACCCTGCCCCGTCAGAGGCAGGATGGTCACAGTGTGCATGGACTTTGGTTGGCAGAGTGTCTTATGGAGGTTTTAATGTGCATGTCTCAGCTGGCAGGAAACAATTTGCACGTCACGAGTGGGCCCAGAAGGCAGCTTACCTGCTGGGCTGCACCCTGGAGGAGCTTTCCTCTTCCATCTTCAAGCATCAAGCCAAGGGCACCCTGCCCAGAGCCGGCGCCAGCCGCCAGGTTGCTGAAGAAAATGGCACAGCAGATGCAGGTACTCAACAGAACACATTTCACCAATGTACTCTTTCTTTTTCGTTCTTCGGTGCCCCACACCTCAGCGCCACTCTTTTTCTCTTTGTCATTCTCACTCTGCCACACACTCCCCCGCCCCACACAGACACACGTCTGCTCATCACCTGAGGGAAATTGCATGGCTGGGAGAAAGTAAAGCTTATCTTAGTAATGAATACTACACCTTTTACAAAGGCTATTGACAGATGAGTGCACACACGATGTTGGGACGAGCAATTTTGGATCCCCTCCTCATTCATTGTCCTTGAAATCATAATTGCCTCACATTGATTTTTCACATGCGCAGCTCCTCTGACTTCCATCAGGACTGCCACAGATGTTGAAGGGCACGAGGATACAGTTAAAAGTCTATCACAGCAGGGACGGACAGAAATAACCTCGGTCTCACCTTCTCTGTATCTCCACTCGCACATGAACCCACTGTCCGATACATGTGTGCGCATGTCTGAAACCCCCCACACCCACCTCCAAACGTAAACTCTCCGCTCTCTGTGATGGTAGAAAGAATTAAGTGAGCTTAACAGGTGGCCGTTGCCGCTGGGCACAGACATGAGTTAGCACAGTTAGATCCGACTGGTTCCAAAGCACCTGAGTCCTAAATGTCAATGCTTCACAAAGACCATTTCAAATCCAGCTTGGATACTGTTGCCTCTGGGCACATACTGATGCTGATGGACTTCCTTTTAGAAGCAAATGTTGGGAGCATTTTAGTTAAACATTAATATATTTCTTCAGATTTATGAAACTAGTCCTTTTTTATTTGGCGTTTAAGAAATTGTAAACTGGAAATGACTTTTTCTTCCCCGTCTACTAGGATCCAAAGCTACAGCCATGGAGTGTTTGGAGGCCATGGCATCCAGTCTCTACTCTGAACTCTTTAACATTGTGGTGATTTTGATAAACAGGTAAGTATCAACATTAGATTGATATTATTATGCTTTCAGTTGCTCAAATGCACAATTGTAGATGGATTTATTGTTTACCTTATGATTTGTTGACCTTCAATAACAATGATGATAGTTTAGAGTTAGAAGAGGCTACTTTCAATGTAGACTAATTAAAATGATAAGTGTTGAAAACAAACAAGACTATAATTAAAGAAATCGTCCAGGTTTTTTGGTTCTGTGGTAATGTTATGAACAGTCAATATCTGTTAACTCTTCGAATAAACTCAGTTTGGAGAAATATAATTGAATTCTTATTTTATTGATGAGCTAACAGCAATTATGGGCTAATATAAATGTATATTGTGTCCATCTAAATCCAAATTTACTATATGCAAATTGAAAGACATTTTTTCACACACTACAAAGCTTTACAGTTTGCGTTATACTATTGTCACCTGTCGCGGAGCTAAGAGGAGCAATTGGACATACCTTCAGTTCATTTGTCCATCTGTGCATGGTTAAATGAGCTTAACATGGTACGCACTCGTATGATAACTTGAAAAAATAGTGAGGTGTTGACTTCTGTTTTGGTGAGTGGCTACATTAAGGCATAAGAAAGGTACCCTTCAAAAATGAAGTTGCCACGTTAAAATCCAAATTAGACACTGTGTGTGTGTGTGTGTGTGTGTGTGTGTGTGTGTGTGTGTGTGTGTGTGTGTGAACTGACAACCCCATTATTTGAGGAAACTATTCTATTTTAGTTATTATTTTGCTTAAAAGTATAGTTTCCTCAAACGATTGGGGTGGCCCATAGGGTGGCTGAAGATTTAATCTATGGTAGCCAAGGCCACCATTAGCCCCCTCTTGGCTACACCATTGCACCTGGTGGTGGATTAAATTGCACCCGCCACTCGCCAGGATCCCTCACTCTGCACCGCCTTTTCCACAGCGTAACTCCTACCCACGTAAATATATTGTACTAAAAATATTAGGGTTTACTTGCATTCCCTGTTCAATTCCAGTCTGGAAAAAAGCACTCATCTTTAAAACTACAATAGTTCCTGGTTTATTGCATGGGTTCAGTTCCAGAAACCTCAAGAATAAGTGAAAATCCACAAAGTAGCAACATTATATTTATTTTAGTATGTATTCAACCTTTATTTAGGCAGGTTAATCCCATTGAGCCTCGAGGACTCATTTCCAAGAGAGACCTGTTGGCAACAAAGAATGATGACAACAGCGACAACAATAGACAATCATAAGAGAGGTATATCCATCCATCCATCCATCCATCTTCTTCCGCTTATCCGGGGTCGGGTCGCGGGGGTAGCAGCCTAAGTAGGGAGGCCCAGACTTCCCTCTCCCCAGCCACTTGGAGCAGCTCCTCCGGGGGAATCCCAAGGCGTTCCCAGGCCAGCCGAGAAACATAGTTTCTCCAGCGCGTCCTGGGTCTTCCTCTGGGTCTCCTCCCGGTGGGACATGCCCGGAACACCTCACCAGGGAGGCGTCCAGGAGGCATCCTAACCAGATGCCCGAGCCACCTCAACTGGCTCCTCTCGATGTGGAGAAGCAGCGGCTCTACTCCGAGTCCCTCCCGGATGACTGAGCTTCTCACCCTATCTCTAAGGGAGAGTCCAGCCACCCTGCGGAGAAAACTCATTTCAGCCGCTTACGAGGTTATCATATTTAATAAAAATGTGAAATTTAAAAAAATATTTATATATATTTTTGTGTTTAAATGTTCTTAAATTCATGTGTACAGCACTCTGTTGCAGCTGTGGTTGTTTTAAAGGCTTTATAAATAATAATTATTATAAAAATAATTATTTTTAATCATAATTGCGCAGCTTCCGGCCGTTTCTGGAAATGCCGCCGGTGTCCTCCATTTTACGTTTAGTTACAGTCTCGTCTCCTGCCAGCTGGCTGTGGAGGACCGTGTGTCCAATCCATACCTGTCAAGTTTTGGATTTAAAAATAAGGGAAATTTTCTGCCGGGTACTCCGAGCCATCCCACTAGCAGGGGTCTGCAACCTTTTCAATCAAAAGAGCCATTTTACGCCTTCGTTCACTAACATAAAAGTGTTCAGAGCCGCAACAAGGTGCTACAACTGTGATTATCAACTGGTGGCCCATGGGCCACTTTAAGTTTGGTGGAGGTGCTTTTGTGGCCAGTATGGGGTGACATTATAAATATAAAAAATATCTAATAATTTATATTTTTACAATTTAAGACAAATGAAAATACCAAATTCTTGTAGGAGGGTGTAGTTTTATAATTAATAAAAACTATGAACTATGCAGACCTAAGTAATTTTTTTAACTGTGGAAAAATTAATTAACTATAGAAATAAAGCATAAAGTTAAAGTATGTTTTACTCCTTGTACATGTTCCAGCAAAAGAAATTAAATGAAAACTGCAAAAACTAGTCCTTTTTTTGTCGTTTGTATAACAACCAATAAAACTCACTTTTATGTTAGTTTTGAGCTGCTGCAGAGGGACCAAAGAGCCGCATGTGGCTCCAGAGCCGCAGGTTGCAGACCCCTGCACTAGCCCAACCAAAGTCCAGGACCCCTTACATTTTAAGACAGGTTTACAAGAAATCTAAAATAACTACCTATCAGCCACTTACAAACCAGTTATGTGATCACAATCTGATATGCCTACCTTTGTTGACATTGAAATGCTGTGAACATTCTTGCCTCTAGCCCGCGTTTGTGCTTGACGGATTTTTCATGCTGACGGACATCGTTCCTTCCCCCATGAGAGACACTAAAGTCGCAGTTACAAATCTTACAAAACGCGTAATTGTGCCCCACCCTGCTCTTCTTTAGGAAAGTAAATTCGCTGTCCCATTTTTCAAGATATTTACATGAAGTCTTAACTTTTTTGGCAGGGACGCCTTCTCTCTCGTTACATTCATCTATCTCTGTTGTGTTTTTCCGGGTATCCCGCTGCTGCCAGCACTAACATCGCAAGAACTGCCACCGAGGCTACTGCAGGTGGCAGTTCTCGCGAGGCTAGTGACAGAGGCACTGGAATGTTTTTAAAAAAAAATAATATTATAATACGGGAAATTTCCGGGAAAATAATAATTTGGGATGACGACGGGAAAGAGGGGTAAAATACGGTAGTTTCCCGGCCAAAACGGGAGACTTGACAGATATGGTCCGATCAGGGTTGCCTCATACGGATAAATTAGCTGGAAACGCTCGGTGAACTCTGTGGACATCTCGGGCAGCCGCGGATCGCTCTCCGATCGCTCCCACTACGCCGCCCGACATGCTAACGAGAGCAGATAACCCGGAGCTAACGCGGGCGCGGACACCAAGCCGACAGGCCGCGGAGGGGACATCTGCGGCCGGGAGCTTGCCTCAATGTCCGCCTGGCAGCCTAAGATGTCGTGGGACACCGAGCTGACGCAGAGAAACAGCGAGCGCCGACACCCTTTGGATGAACTAACAGGCTAAGGAGCGCAGCTAACGTGGAGCTAACAATGGCTAACGAGTGCAACTAACGCGGGGCAGCTCGTTTGGATGGATGGACCAACACCGCGGAGAAACGTATTTCGGTAAGTTATTAAACTCTTTTTCTGGCTCCAAATGTATGAAGTTAACATACTAACAGTCCTTCCTGTATCAGTTTGCACTGCGTGGTGCTGCAGGAAGCTGCGGAGCTCGGACGTAACGCAGCGGAGCTAACGCAGCGGAGCTAACATGCAAACAGACGAGAGAAGCTGCAGCTCAAAGTAAGAAATTTATTTTTTATTTTTTATGTATGTTCTTTTAAAATGTTTTAAAGTGTTAGGATATAAGTGCTTGTTAACTTGGTAACTGTTCATTACCGTGCATATACGTGTATCAGTGACGGCTCGTGCCGTAAATAAAATTAGTCCCCGACATACGAGATTTTCGTCTTACGAGATAGTCGTAGTAACGGAACTCGCTCGTATGTCGGGGACTACCTGTACAATGAAATGAAAGGTAGCAGAGAGAAGAACAAAATTCTTATAAAATCTGCCCCTTTTTTCTCATAAATAAAATTCAAACAATAACATTCTTCAGTTAGTAAAACAAAAAATGAAATCCTTCTAGAACAACAATTCATTTGAGTACAATTATAAAGTATCATATTTTTTAGCAATCCAAACTTTATCAATTTCTTAAACATGTACATTGACTTGGCACTTTTAACATCATTGTCCAGATTATTCCACAATCTCACTCCTTGTATCGAGGTACATCGTTCTTTCAAACTGGTTCTAAATTTAGTTGTTATGAACATCTCCGTCCTCTTAAGATTATAGCAGCTTTCTCTCTTTGTAAAAATTCTCTGGATATTTAAAGGTAATGCATTTTGGTGAGCCCTATACATAACTAATACAATTTCATAATCAATCAATTCGTGGAATTTCAATAATTTCAGTTTACAAAATAATACATTAGATGGATGATGGCTATGTTTTCGAGTGTTGACTCTTATTGCTCTTTTTTTTTATAAACAACATAGCATATTACAAGATCCTCATCTGTGAAACAGGAGTAAGAGACCCTCCATTCCAGGTTTTGAAACGAAAACTCAGAGCTCAGAGACACTGATAATCAATGTAAGTTTGACTGTGTGCACTCTGTGGGGATTTTAGAGAAAACTATCAGTCCTGTAGCAGCGAGAGACAGACTGGGTGAAAGAAGACCAAAAATGACGACGTTTTGATGTATAAATTGTATAAAAAGTAGCCTGGTTGAAACCAGACCCTTGTCCTTCACTTCGCTTTGGACTAGGGAAATGAGAATTGAGCGGAGCTGTGCAGGAAGGCGAGGGCCAGGCTATATAAAAAGTGCAAAGCTGGTGAAAGTACACAGAGTTTACAGAATTGTTTAATCTTTAACGAAGACAAAATGCCAGTTCAGCTGTTAAAAAAAACTCCTTGGCCCGAAGACATCTGGGTTTTCTCACCTGTTTCAATCAATTCTGATTTTTCTGTATGTGGAAATGTACCCAGGAGCTTCTGTCTCTAGGGGAGTCCAAACTATGTCCTGCAGGGCCACTACCCTGCATGTTTTAGATGTTTCTCTGCTCCAACACAGCCGATTTAAATCAATGGGGGATTAACATATTTCTACAGAACGTGAGGAGACAATTCAAGCACTGAATTGAATCAGGCATGTCGGAGACGAGAAACAAGTAAAACATGCAGGGTAATGGCCTTCGGGGCCAGGATTGGACACCCCTCTCAAGAGCAAACACAGTCACGGTAATCGAACAACCAACTAGCCATGGCACTTTGAGTTGATAATTTACAGGATCAATTATGCAGCCTGACATGTGGAACTGACGATAAATCTCTGAAATATTTTATCTTTGAATGCACTGACGTTACATGTTTGTATGCTGAACCACAGTGATGTCATTAAATCATGCCTCAGACTTCTGCTGTTGTAATGAGGTGAAGCTTTATTAAGCTGCTTCATCCTTCTCCCAACTTCATTAATTAATTATGAAGCCCTTTCCCTCGCTGGTATTTCTTCTCTATCCTTTTTCTTTCTCTCCCTTTTATTTTTTTCCCTAAGATCCGTTCCCACCCTTTCAAGTAGAAGCAGTGGCCTTTGAAAAGTCAGCCTGTTAAATGTTTCAACAGGTGCTGCCGAGATGTTTTCGACGACGCCGTGGCCTCTCTGGGAGCTTTGCCTCTCTTGTCCTTGGCAGATAAACACAGTCTTCGGCGCTTGTCTCCTTAGCTGTTATTTAAGAGCACGTCGGCCCGCCGCTTCCCAGGAGGTGCACTAAAATGTATTGATGGGAAGGCGTGGGAGTCTGTTGTCCTGTTCGAGATTCATGACCATGAGCACGCTCACACCACGGAGTGCATCAGAAGAGAGGAGCATCACGACGGCGCTCATCCGAACTTATTCAAATGAGTGCGTGTCTTTGAAGCTCGGGACGGGGTGAGTGGTGTCACGTGTCCCAGCGGACCTGCTGCTGACAGTCTCTGAGGTATTCTAACAAGGGGGGAACCTTGACATGCGCCTCAGGGCCTGTTCACAACCACTTGATGAGCATCTCTGATCACTCCCTTCTCTTTATCTCCCTTTTTTAATTGTGACCTTGAAGCAAACTCCAGGTTTTTAACAAACGAACTAGCCAAGCGTCCATTCGTACACTGAATCGCTAACAGCAGGAAGTGGGTTTTCTTGCTTTGACTTTAAAAAAAGGATCAGGCAGAATGTGGATGGTCTTTGCAGGATCTTGGCATGGTCTTTAGGTGCAATAAGATTGCAGTGGACTCCTGTTACACATTCCGAGTGGTTCATGATGGTTTTAAAAACATGCAGAAAGCTTCAGTAGCAGGTTGTGGTTTATTATCACGGTGGGGTCATTGAGTGCAGTGTGGGCCCCCAAACACTAGTATGGAACTTTTGTCCAGAATTTCAACTAGGATTGATCTACAAAACCATCAAGCTCTCAACTGAAACGATTGACCCACGTTCCTCACAAACCAAAGCTTATGTCTAGGTCACCATGTCTTTTTTTTTTTTCCATTTATAGATGGCCTCCCTTCACACCTTATAGCCATCCTCTCACTCCAACATGTATTTTTTTTTAAGAGAGAAAGAAAGAAAAGAGAAAGTAAGACAACAAAACAACAATTATCCACAAAAAGAGCACAAGGCAAACACACCCAACCTCCGTCCACAATCCTGCAAAGCACATGACAGAACACAGCAACGAAACATACATGCATAAAGACTGATAATATTCATGACCTTGCAGTAGATTTCTATAAATACACATACCCATACCTACAAATATATATACAGTATACATACATATACATTTATATTCATTCATATACCCATCTACATATCTGCATATATCTACATATACATCCCTGCATCCATTTGTGTGTGGTTGTGAGCATGCATAAGTGAATAAGGTTCCTCCAATAGAACATTTAGTAGCGACTGTGAAGCATCAGAGACCCGTCCCCCCAAAGCCCGAGACAGACAAACCAAAGCTTATGTCTAGGTCACCACGTCTTAAATGTGTGGGATGTTTTTTTCATTATCAGGGTCTTTCTTCTCAGCCGAGAAAGAAGGATTTTTTTTGCCTCCAAATCCTAATGTGTTCACTTTCACTACTTTTTTGTCTGTCTAAACAGATCTCACTTGTAAATTAGTCTTTAAAGCTCAATGTGATTTATCTGTCTAAATAAAGGTTCAGGTTGAATGAATTATAGGGCCATGCACAAATGTACGCAAAACAAGAAACATGTTCTTATTGCAGTCATTCTCGCTAGATGAAGAAGCAAGACAAATGGGTGCACCCCTTCACCTGCATCCTCTTATGTTGAGGCATCCAGGCCTTTAGCCTTGTGTCTCATGTCATCAAATTAAACTGAAGTCTGTTTACTTTTGTTTTTATATATTTTTAATTATTTGTCTCTGACGGACTGGACACCTGTCCAGGTGTGCCCCGCCTCTCACACAGTGATGGCTGGACATGGACACCAGTGACCCCCGTGACTTGAAAAAGGAAGAAGTGGTTAAAGATGATGGATGGATAAATTATTTGTTCCTAGATTTTATTTTTATTTTATTGTTTTAGAGAAATCCAGGCAACTAAGCTAATACTGTACTGGTAATTTAAGTTACAGAATTGTATGCACTCCTGTATTATTTGTTCCTATTTTTGGTCTAAATATCAAACGATGCAAACAATTTGATACAATAAGGAACCTAAAATTATTGTTTTAAATAAATGTTCCATTTGTTTACATTGTTGTTAATAATCTTTTCAGCTTGTCAGTTACATAACCGAAGCTAAATGTATGACCATTTCAATAGAAAAATCGTTTCTGAATCGAAAAATCGTTTTTTAATCGAATCGTGACACCAAAAATCGGAATCGAATCGATTCGCCAGACACCGAGCGATTCATGAAGGACTCCACTCACCCAGCACACACACTTCTTGCCCCGCTCCCCTGAGGCAGGTTGCAGAGAATTAAGTGTAGAACCACTAGACTGCGTAACAACTTCTACCATGAGGCTGTTAGACTCGTGAATATCTAAGCAGGAAAAATCACTGCCATTTTAATTGGTGATATCATGTGACTTATCTGTGCTGCTGATTTCTTGCCCCTAAACTGCTCACTACAGACTCATGTTCAAGCTGCTGTTTAATATAACGTATTGTTTTACATTATTACCGTAGTGTTTAGCGTATACAGTATTTTCTGGTGTATAGGTCGCACCTGAGTATAGGTCGCACCATCCAATTATTGCCAAAGAATTGGGAAAAATTCATATATAGGTCGCACCTGAGTATAGGTCGCACCTACGTCAAAATGTGGACCGTGTTTAGCTCTGCTGCAAATGTCTCTTCCACAGGAGCGCACAGCAAGGCTTTTAAGAAGATTAACACTTAAAAACAATTAATTGTTTGATAAAAAATTATAGCAAATATGTGTCTGAGCTGAACTTTTCTTTAATAAATGAATAATTTTAGCAGGATAAACACCTAAAAATATATATTTGTTAGCTGACATTATTGTAAGAGTGTGTCTCAGTTTAATTTTTGTTAATAAATGATTACAAATCAGCTTATTTTAAAAAAAACATATATAGGTCGCACCTGAGTATAGGTCGCAGGCCATGGAAAAATGATAAAAAGGTGCGACCTATACACCGGAAAATACTGTAACCTAGATCCTCGTATACTGTTTCTTTTTATATATTCTTTTTGCATCTCAGGAATGCAGAAAATAGCTAAAATAAAGGTATTTGTTGAGTGTTGGGGTGCAGGAGCATCATGGTTGGCTGCATACTGAAGAAGGTTTTTCTTCTAATAGATCTTGGGTCATCTTCAGCCAGCCTGAATGAGGCACAGGGAGGGTTGGATGGGGTTTACTCATCGTATGAGTCTTCTCACCACTGGGATGGATTCAGAAAAGTCAAACATGCTCTCTCCTGGTGGTCACCATTAGTGATACTGCAAAAAACATTCACTGAGGATATCACAACATATTTCTATGATTTTTTTAAAACGAATCATTCATCGTTTTTGGAAAACAAACAGTTTCTTCTGTTTTGCCAAATCTCAGATGAGAGTTTTTAATATCCTTTCACCTGTTGTTACACTGCAGCCAACAGAACAGGAGCTGGAAGGAAACTGGCTCTGTCTGCGAGCAACAAACTATTTGTTTTCTCTGGAAAAACAACAGCACTCCCCAATGGTTTGCATTATTAAAAACAGGGACCAGTTTATTGATTAGCACCGTAATTTATACGAATAATTCCTGCTGAGACGTGAGAAAAGAATAAAACAAGTTGTCACAAAAATAAATGATCAGTCATGACAACAAACCACCTGACCAAACAGTGTCCGAGTATTTTAATGTGACTTCCCTTTTACACTAGCCTGGTTAAAACCAGACCCTTGTCCTTCACTTTGCTTCTGACTAGGGTCTGGACTTTCTCCATTGACAAACGATTCTTGCTGGAGGCGTGGCCTCTGCTGATGGCTGCTCCCCCGTGGTCTGCTGAACTTGACTTCAGCTCCGCCTCCTGCTGAATTTTCTCTCGCTGCAGTTGCATATTCTGTGTTTATATGTTAATAAAACGTCCTAATAAAATAAAATAAAACCATGGATCGCTGGTCCAACACACCAGAAGACCAGGAAATCTGATGGGACTCGGGCAGCAACTTAAAACCCGAGTTTAATTCTCTCGTGACAACCTCAGTCATTTCCTTGTTCATTTCACTCAGCGGAGGGAGAGGAGGAGAAGGAGGAGGGAGGAGGGAGCGATTACTTGACTTTTGGGAAAAAAAACAAAAGAAAACTCCAGATAAGGGATTAAGAAGGGGAAATTTATAGATTTGTGTCACATATAAAACAGTCCTGCATCGCTTTGCATCGCTTTGAATGAGAACATGCGAATGCTCGCTGGCTGCGCTGGGACAGGTGGGGGCGTGGGTTAGGGGCCAAAAACTCCGCCCCTTCTGTTCTCTGATTGGTCCGGTCAAAAATCTACCGGAGAAATCGTTGTCAATGGGAGAAATCCCAGACTGTGCAGTGAAGGGAAATGAGAATTGAGCGGAGCTGTGCAGGAAGGCGAGGGCCAGGCTACTTTTACACCTAAGTCTCACATTTCCGCCTGGCATTTTTTATTTGTTTTTCACTAGAAAATAGGAATAAAATGTCTTAGGGATGGGGCCGATTCAATCTGGTATCGGTATAGGTCTCCTACGTATCAGATTTTTGATCCAACCTGCCGATATTTTCTGATCCATGATGCACATTGGCTTCAAGCTATGGAATGGATTTCTTGAACATGTCTGTGTTGGTTTATGCCATGAACTTAGCAGATGTAAAACTATTTAATATTTTATTTAATTTATTTATTCATTCATTTAAAAGAGAGAAAATAAAGCAAATTCATCAAAGAGAAATCATTGAATGAAAAAAGTGCAGAAAGAAGAAAAATACTCTTATATCACCCCATTATTTAAAAGAACATATAAAATAACTTTAAACAAACAATCACTTAAATTAATCACTTTAATATTCACTTAGAGCTAGGAATTCTAAAAAAAGTTTTGTGTTAGCAGAATGTAATCATAACTTTGAAACGTATCCAACATTAATAAAACTTACCTCAAGTTGCCTTTTTGCATGCATGCATATATGTGTACACATTGTACTTGAGAAGAGATCATTTCAGCCTCATATAAAATCAACGATAATGAGGATATCGGAACTGGATCGGTATCCGCCGATACTCAGTTTTAAGGATCGGATCGGAAGCAAGAAAATGTGGATCGGTGCATCCCTAATATATATACATATATATATATATATAATAACACCAGTTATAATATAATAACATCAATTATAATATA
>JBBPBX010017197.1:24329-47144 GCA_038048925.1 Garcialebias charrua | reverse complement strand
AAGAGTTTCAGAGAGATGTGAAAAGGTTTAAATCCAGTAACAGACATGAGGGTCTATCCCACTACAACACCATCAATTTTTAGAAAAAAATCCATGGCCCACACACCTGCTGCGGACAGCAAGGATCAGACTCTCTGGGTAGCCTTACTGAATACAGGTTAACCAACCAATGAGACTTATTCTGACTTATTCTGAATTACTTTTTTATCTTATGCTCTTGACAGAAACTTGGCTTCATGTTGATGAGTCGGCTCCATTTTCTGAACTTCTCTCTCCTGACTGCACTTTCTTCAGCTCTCCTTGGAATACTAAAGTAGGTAGATTAGCCTCCGTTTTTAAATCCGTTTTAAATGTCGGCAGATTCCCACTCATTTTTATCAGAATTTTGAACTTCAGATGGTGAAGATAAACTTCTCTCCTCTTTTACTCTGTGCCACAATCTACCGGCCACCTAAACACAGCAAGGATTTTATTTAAGATTTTATTGATTTTATGACAGGACATATGTTACATTATGACCGTCAGTGCTGGGCAACGCTAATCCATAAATTAGTTCCACAATGTCAGGATTTACACAGAGCAGGTACGAATCCAGTTGTGCAGGCAGGGACTCAGACTCAGAGGTACAAAACAAACACTTTAATAATCATAAATCAAAGGGCTGGCATGGCAGCAAAACTTACATTCAACAGAATCATCAGGACGGGACCAAGACAAGACTGGGCTGTACCTAACGACGACGCGACAATAACTGAGACACAGAACAGGGCTTATATACACACAGACAAGACGAGACGATCTCAAACACCTGAGGACAATTAACTAAGACAGAGCAGGAACGGGAAGCTAAACCTAAAACATGAAAGTAACTAGGATGACAGAAACATGACTAAACTGGAAGGGAAACTAATAAATTAACAGACTAGGAGCTGACTACAGGGAGGGACGAATGGAAGCATAAACATGACTAAACTGGATGACTAAACTGGAAGGAAAACTAATAAATTAACAGACTAGGAGCTGACTACAGGAAGAGGATGAAGGAAGCATAAACATGGGAGACTGAATTAGGAAACTAATTACTAAAACTAACTATAACTAACAGACAAGACTGGGGAACTAAACCTGAAACATGAAGTACAAACTGACTAATAGGAAAACATCACAAGGGGGACAGAACTGACCAACAGGACGAGCCATCCTTACACACAATTTCTAAAGCGCTTATTAATTTGTTTGGTTCTACAACTTCAAAAGCACAAATGTCTTATGAAATTTAGTGGAAGTTGAACTAATCCACTATTTACATTCAACAGATAGTAACTAGCAAGTTTTGCAATATTTGCATTACTCTGCCACCTACCACTGCATGAACAGTTATGCATCCGATCTTACCTCTTAGCCACGATTCGCTCTGAATGTCATCTTCTTCAATACACCTTTCCCTAATGGTCCAAAATTTTAAAAGTTGTTGAATGTGTTGTTGAGGATTGGATTGCTATTTCGGCTGCTTCTTTTTCTGTTTATTGTAGATTTATCATTAAAAATGCATCGATAAAGTTATTTTAACTGTTTACTGGAAAACTGAAGAGGTGCTGCAATGCATTATGGGATCACAAGGAACCAAACCGTGCTATGCAGGTCAAATGGAGCAACAGCTCAATTTGACCACTAGATGTCTGTGTTCAGCTTTAAATAATTGTATTCTTTTCATTCATTGAACCTTTATTTTATTTTTATTTTTTAATATTGCAAGAAAACACTACTGTCATCCATCTAGTATATTATTTTTTCAATTGAAATTACTGATGTTCCATGATTTAGTAGATTACCATATTTTAATGTTGATGTATAAGGCTAATAACAATGCACTACCCTTAAATATTCAGTCACATTTTGTTAAAAGATCAAGCTGTTACAATCTAAAGGGAACTGATGTATTCGTAAAGACACAATACAGAACCAGCTTGAAGGGAAGGTCTACCTCAGTCCAGGGAGTTGGATTGTGGAATGACTTAGAGTGTGATATAAAAAAAGCAATGTCAATGTTTGTGTTTAAAAAAACGTTAGGTGAATTGTTGAAGAAATACGTATGAAGTAGATCAATGTGTAATATCTCGAAATTTGAAAATTGAGATGTGTTATTCCTTATTTTTCATTATTACTTAAATATAATTATTGTTTGAAATGATTTTTTATTTTGAAAAGGGGCAGACATAATAAGATATTTTCTTCTTCTGCCGCCTTTCATTTTATACATGTATTTTCTTTTTTATACAAGAAACGTGTTTGTTGTGTCATCTTTTTATAAAATGAATAAATAAATAAATAAATATTCTGCAGTGTTAATTCAATTGTAATAAATCTATAGGCCGTTTGTGTAATTAAACACTTACGAGGTCAGTTTACTGACTTACCTATAGTTTGGATGAAAGATCCGAGCAGATTTTATCTACACAAATCTACCAGTTTGTGTAATTAAACACTTACGAGGTCAGTTTACTGACTTACCTATAGTTTGGATGAAAGATCCGAGCAGATTTTATCTACACAAATCTACCATCAGTTTCACGGGGTCTCAACTTTTTCAGGTTAAATCAATAAATCGGTGATGTGATTAGCCAGAAATGTAACTTCACAAGAGACTTCAACTTATGTTGGTCTACCAGAAAATAGACCTTTTATTGAAATTATCATGAAAGTACATTAAACATTTGTATCGATATTAGCTCTGATTTAATAACTACGTTGACAAGAATTCAAATTAAAACAAACAGACAGTTAGGAACTTTTCTGTTGGTACATTTACTTGACAGATTAAAAGCTTATGAAAAATAAAAAATAGGAGGAAGATTAAAGAATGAAAGCTAAGTTAACGGAAGTTAATTATTTTGAAAAGGCAGGGTGACACTTTCCCATACAGGTCTTAGCTGGGCTTCTCACACGTTCAGAACACATCAACGCCTCGTTACCTGTTGACGATACGTCTTGGAGATAAGAGTTGAAGTTTGTGGACACTAACGGACTGTGTTGTCCAGTTCACGTCCAGATGGCTTCCGCGTGTGTGAGCTGATTCAGACGAGCAAGAAGAGCCGCTTCTCCCGGCAGGAACAGGGCCAGCTCCTGGCAGAGCTTTCAAAATAAAACTTCAGAAAACAAATTCTTTCATAAAATGAGTGAGTGGGTTACAGTAAGCTTTACTGTAACACCAGCTGAAACGTGGGTCTAGTTGACACAATGACCGGAACGTCTCCAGCTTTTTCCAGAGAAGAAACCAAGTTCTTAGGATGTTCTTCCCTCCGACTCTAAAGTCAAAATAGGAAGTGCACCTTTATATGGGAGGCGGGGTCTCCCCCACCTCCTTAATAACTATTGGCTGGTTTTAACAAAATAAGAGATGGGTTTTCATCTCATAGGCAGAACTGTCTCTGACGGACAACAGGAAAACTGTTTACAGAATCAGCCAGATGGGCTGGCCTGTGAGCACAGAGAATATTATGGCTAACTTTCACAGACAAAACAGAGAAGGAAGTTGCAAGTTAAAAGTTTACCCTGAACTGTGCCTTTAGATTCAGAGCCTGCTTGTTCTGCAGAAATAAAACCAGCAGAAGGTCAAAGCTCATGAAAGTAACAGATCATCATTAAAATGACAAAATATACTGTAGATCAATTCTGAATTAACACACATTAAAGAGAAAGTTCAATCTGATTAATTAGTGTCCATTAATTCAAAATAATTGTAACAAATATAAGTGTCCACTCGTCTCCTTGAGGGCTTCAAGAAGGTGTAACACTTAGAGTTTCAAAGAGATGCAGAGAGGTGTACTTGAAGGTCAAGCCTACAATATCAGAGATGAGGTGTATCACTACAGTCCCCCTTTTTGGAAGTCATCGCCTGTCCTTGGAGATGAGTTCCAACACGAAAGGATACCACCGAATGTCTCTGACCTCTATGTAATCCAGCAAGTGGAAAAAAAAGTAAAAAAAAAAGTTCAAAATTATACTCCCATAATGTTTTTGGAAATTCCATACTGTTCGTAGGTAATCCCATTGCGGTAAGCTTTCAATCCTTTGGAAAACATAGTCTGTTAACCCATGGAAAACTGAGTCTGTGATCCCTTGGAAAACAAAGTCTTATAATCCACAACGGTAAATCCACAACGATGGGGGTTATTGATTTCATCAGCAAGAATGGATTTTAATCAGCATGTAGAGGGGATCCCTCGATTGAAGCAGAGGAGGCGGCCCTTGGATGAAGGTTGAAGACCAACGTTGGATCAGCAGGTCCCCACATCGAAGGTTGCAGGCTGGATGGCTTCCAGTCGGTGCCACCCTGGTTCAATGTGTCATGCAATTATGTGGTTTTAGGTGGGCTTATGATTGGGATTCTACATTAAGCCTTACCTATATGCACCTGGTATGTAAGCTATCATGGATTAGATCAGCTAAAATTACCAATTAAGGGGTGGATCAATGCTGTAAAAATCAGATATAGGGATCTATACCTATAGAAATGTGGAGGGCTTCTGTAACGAAGGCCTCTTCTTTCAAACTATTCCTCCATTCATTATTTAGTTTAGGTTAAACTAAAATAAAAAAATGAAAACTAGTTTGGTCTAAATGTCTGTTGTCTTTTAGACGAACGACGCAAGATTTGGTATTCCCTATAAATTTTGAAGTCTATGGCGAGACTCATCAAAATGAATAGATCTAGAATAGAAACGATCGAATCGGTCCTACCTAAATGATTGGGAGGTCAGTGTAGATTATAGTACCTTAAGTAGTATTGATCTACAATGACTCTTCAAAGATTGAGATCTTTAACAAAATGAACAGCATGTTGGCATAGTTAAATCCATTTAAGTCTTCAACTTATCAACAATCAAAACCTCTATTGGCTGGGAGTGTTCAGAAAACAATAACAACTTCAATAACAACAAAAGTAGCAATTAAGCAACTAAAAACAACGTTTCACTACGTCAAACTCACTCTGGTCGTCAGATTCCAACGTCACACACAAGAAAAACAGTTCTTAGCTTTATAACCGATGTCAATTAAATCCTGCAGATTTAAACGGTTGTTAAGGTTAGTTTTTGTTGTGGGTTTTATGCTTAGCGTTTCTAAGTTCTAGTTGGAACGGTTTCTTTTCGCAACTAGAATAGTTTAAACTGTTTAGTTTATTTACTATCCTGTGCTTGGACGACCTTCTTTTCCCATGAAGTCTGTGAGTTTGCGAGATCTTTGTCGTTTGTGGGGTTATTGAAATCTTTGTCCTTGACATGGGCATGACCTAACATCACCCCCCTGTGGTCATGAGGGACCACGCGCACGGGTGTGGACGTCCGTCCATGGGCACGAGTTAGGATGCCTTTGTTTAGTTTAAGCTGTTCGCGCAGTTTATGGGGAGCCTTGTACAGGAACCTTATAGGTTTCGGCCAACGTATCTCTGTACGTTTACCTCTTTCTGCGTAATGCAGGTGTGTCACAACCGTCGGCGCCGTCGCAGGCGTGCCTCTGTCGTTGTGATGTATGTCTTCCCACTTCATGAATGAAGAGGTGCTCTTTGAGTCTGTATGAACTATGTCACTTCTGAGTAGTCCTAGATTCAAATGCTCTGGAACCAAGGTTTAATTGAAAGCTGGGATGATGGCTGAATTATCTGTCCCAGAGGACAGTACAACGTCCTCGGTGTGTGATCCTTAGATCTCTACACCGTCCTCTACCCCTGGTAGGAAGTGTGAGTCTGCTCCCCTTTTGTTTGAGGAGGGGTCCTCAAAATCTGTAACAATGAAGTCCAAGTGACTGTCAACGTGTTGTAGACTGTCACTTTCAGGACTCAGATGTCCTTGAACCAAGACTACACTGAAATCTTGGCCGTATGCCGAATTACCTGTCCCATAGGACAGTACAGCGTCATCGGTGTGGGACCCTCGGATCTCCACACCTTCTCCTACCTGTGGTAGGTAGTGTTCAGTGAGTGCTGAAGGTGTCAGCTCGCAGAGGAGGTTCTCGTGATGGGCCAGAGTCTGGTCCAACTGTTGAGTCTCCTCTGTCTCACCTGTATTTGAAGGTTCACTTACCGGGCTTGTGGTCTCGGTTGGGGAATCCCATGTGACCTCAGCGGTACCTGTTGTTAGACAGTCAGTGTCCTGACCTTGGGGAGGCACCACGATTGGCAGTGGACTGCTCACTGTGGCCCACATTGTCTGATTGCCATAATTTATAATCGCTTCAAAGCGATTTATAAAATCTTGGCCAACCACAAATGGAGTCTGGAGTGAGTCAAGTTCAGACACATATACCGGGTGGTATAGTGACATTTCGCCAATCTGCATGTGAACCATGGCTATTAGGGTTGTTCTCATCTTCGCGAGGCCCTGTTGCTCACCATAAGTGTATTTCACAAAGGGTATTTGCCTGTCAACATCGTTAGCGGCGGTCCGTAGCCTCTCAAACAGCTCGGCTGACATGATAGTCACGTCTGAGCCGCTATCCAGGAGTGCCTCTCGCGCGAAGACCCCTTCCAGTCTGAGTGGCAGGTAAGCTTTCTTAGCGTGCCCCATTCTCATAAATTTACACAGAAACCTTGTAGGTTTAAGCACACGCTTCTGTGTACGTGTAACTCTGTCTGTGTAATATTCGTCACTGTCAGCATCATGATGGCTGTCTGCCTCATGACCTTCGGGACGTTGAACATCAGCAATTTGTTTGCTGTCAGCATCTCTGTCAGTGTTGACGATGTGATCAACTGTGTGCACTGAGTCGTTGCAAAAGGCAGTGATGCGCGTCGCTGCACCAGGTTTAACAACATTGTTTGTGCTATCGTCAAGGACAACGTCACACGTTGTGTCAGCTTGGTCAACCACTGTAACATTCAAATCATTCGACAAACAACTCACAACCTCAGTCACGTCCACGCGCGGAGGCGCCGTTTCCATAATCTGGAGCATGTGTGACTCATTGCATGTCTCAAACTGTGCAGTTCGAGGGGCAGGGGCAGGAGGGCCGCTTCTCGTGGGTACATATTGGGACCGACCATTTTTCAATGGGTCACGGCTCCCAGACATCAACTTCTCTCGAAGTTCACCCACTGTGAGGCCTAGGCCAAAACCTTTCTGGTTCGATCTGAACCATCTTGGTTCACCTAGAGAGCGAACACCTACCTTGTGTGGTTCTCTGCTCATCTCAGGGTTTACAACCTGAGGTACATGAGGAGTAGAACTCCCTGTGAACCGATCTGAGTCACTGTTCCAGCTTGCGATCTGTTGTTTGTTATCATGAAAAACCTGTTTACTTTTGCACTCTGTAGGAGAGGGAACCTCTTCTATCTTCTGCGAGTGGGATGTGACCTCCTGACCTGGGCACACCACTGAGGGTGTTTTTCGTCGTTCGAGCATGTCAAAAAATTCCATAGCACATTGTTTAATTTCTGCCATGGTACTCTCTTTGCAATTAACATTGAAGCAAACACATTTCATTATGAAAGGTATCAGATTCAAAGTGAAACGACTTTTAAACAGGTAATCTTCCTCAATTCCAGGGACAGTTTTGTCCCCTGTGTAAGCAGAGAGGAGCCTGTCGTAAAACACCAGGGGATGTTCACCTGGTTCCTGAAGGACGTTCTTTGCAGCTAAGTACCTATCAAATGATGAAACAAGCCCACAATTTGTTGATGCACCTGCTAGAACGTCCATCTTTGTACTGATTTCCTGTGAAAAATCAAGTAAAGTGGGTCTTATTGCACAGTGTGCAGTCTCACCATGTGATGCCTTCGGCAACCAACATGGAGTCCAAGATGTGAGATCAAATAAAAATCAGTGATTTTTATTAATTTGTTGACCCATGAGACGACCATCAAGGTCGGCTATTTTTGTGTGATTTCTGTGAAAATCAAGACAAAAGATGCCTCATCTGTGTTATTTTAAACATGCAGTTTAAAATAAACAAGGACAGACAGCTTGTTTTGCACAGAATTGATGATAAAAGTGTCAAGTTTAATCAAAAAGCAGACAAGTCTGTATTACTTCTGTGTAACTGTTCTGCCATCAACATTTGATTTTCTGCGAAAATCAAATTAAAGGATGCTGTGAGTACCATCCATCCATCCATCCATTTTCTTCCGCTTATCCGGGGTCGGGTCGCGGGGGTAGCAGCCTAAGTAGGGAGGCCCAGACTTCCCTCTCCCCAGCCACTTGGAGCAGCTCCTCTGGGGGAATCCCAAGGCGTTCCCAGGCCAGCCGAGAAACATAGTCCCTCCAGCGTATCCTGGGTCTTCCTCTGGGTCTCCTCCCGGTGGGACATGCCCGGAACACCTCACCAGGGAGGCGTCCAGGAGGCATCCTAACCAGATGCCCGAGCCACCTCAACTGGCTCCTCTCGATGTGGAGAAGCAGCGGCTCTACTCCGAGTCCCTCCCGGATGACTGAGCTTCTCACCCTATCTCTAAGGGAGAGTCCAGCCACCCTGCGGAGAAAACTCATTTCAGCCGCTTGTATCCGAGATCTTGTTCTTTCGGTCATAACCCAAAGCTCATGACCATAGATGAGGGTGGGAACGTAGATCGATCGGTAAATTGAGAGCTTTGCCTTTTGACTCAGCTCTCTCTTCACCACGACAGACCGGTACAGCGCCCGCTTCACTGCGGACGCTGCACCTATCCGCCTATCGATCTCACGCTCCAGTTTTCCCTCATTCGTGAACAAGATCCCGAGATACTTAAACTCCTCCACTTGGGGCAGGACCTCCTCCCCGACCCGGAGAGGGCACGCTACCCTTTTCCGGCTCAAGACCATGGCCTCGGATTTGGAGGAACTGATCCTCATCCCGGCCGCATCGCATTCAGCTGCAAACCGCTCCAGTGAAAGCTGTAGATCACGAGCTGATGAAGCCAATAGGACCACATCATCTGCAAAAAACAGAGAAGCGATTCTAAGGCCACCAAAACGGATCCTCTCAACACCTTGGCTGCGCCTAGAAATTCTGTCCATAAAAGTTATAAACAGAATCGGTGACAAAGGGCAACCTTGGCGGAGTCCAACTCTCACCGGAAACGAGCCTGACTTACTGCCGGCAATGCGGACCAAGCTCTGACACCGGTCGTACAGGGACCTAACAGCCCATATCAATGGGCCTGGTACCCCATACTCCCGGAGTACCCGCCACAGAACCCCCCGAGGGACGCGGTCGAATGCCTTTTCCAAGTCTACAAAGCACATGTAAACTGGTTGGGCAAACTCCCACGCACCCTCCAGGACCCTGTTGAGGGTGTAGAGCTGGTCTAGTGTTCCACGACCAGGACGAAAACCACACTGCTCCTCCTGAATCCGAGGTTCGACTATCCGACGGACCCTCCTCTCCAGAACCCCTGAATAGACCTTACCAGGGAGGCTTAAGAGTGTGATCCCTCTATAGTTGGAACACACCCTACGGTCCCCCTTTTTGAATAGGGGAACCACCACCCCAGTCTGCCAATCCAAGGGAACTGCCCCCGATGTCCACGCGATATTGCAGAGTCGCGTAAGCCAACACAACCCCACAACATCCAGAGCCCTAAGGAACTCAGGACGAATCTCATCCACCCCTGGAGCCTTGCCACCAACAATATTTCAAATTGTTTCCCATTTAAAACAGGAACTTTCAACATGTACAAATTACAGGAAGACTGCGTCTTCTAAAGTAACCAGCAGATAGGGCCACAGCGCTGGAAATGAGTTTATCACAGCGACTGTAATTTCTCTATCTGACCGATACAGAGGCGTTGTTATCACCCGTGAGCGAAGCTGCAGCTTTTAGCCCACAGACATCTAACAACGGATGAAAAGCATCAATCAGACAGATCTAAAGCGTTACGTGATATAGCTCTAGAACCCCTGTCTCACAAAATACGAAACGATGTGAGAAACATTGGTTGAACTGTGAAACTTTAAACTGCGTTTAAAAGAAAGAAGGTCGGACCCATAAAGCAGTTGCAGCTCCCGGTGTCACGTGACCTGGTCACATGGCGATCGGCAGTTTCAGAGCAACTGACTCAATCCACCCATTAAAATCTCAAAAACGCCACGATGAAACAGTCTTTTCAGAGATAGTAACGGACAACAAGCCTGAACTTGTCTGGGACAAACAGCTGAAGTGAAAGTTGACGAGAGTGGGCTCTTTCACCACTTTTTAGCGTCAACACCTACAGCGTAATCGACCAATCACAGCGAAGACAGAACTGTAGTTCTAAAACCCAAGTGTTCATGGGAAATTGTGTCTTCTAAACCTAACGCCACCCACGTGTGACGTGCCGTTCGAGCGGTGTGTTCACGGACCTGCGGTCGGTCGAACAAAAGCGTGGAACGGACTTTTCAACGTCCGGACTTTTCAAACAGTCATAAATATTGCAAAACACCGCGGTTAAGCCAGTCTTCGACGATACCACGTGCATAGAACCCAAACAACACAGATAAACTGTCAGAAATGTGTGCAAAAATGAATCTGACAACCAGCAGTCTACAGAACCAACTTTTTTGAACACGACACACAATGGACCAATCACAGCGCTTTAAGCAGCCATCTTGCTCTCGGTACCGCTAACCGCTAGCTCGACCCAAAGTTCTGGACACACTATCACAAAATAAACGTAGAATACACCACAGAAAATACTGCTAACGAGCCCAATCACATCCAGGCTAGCCCCCACGCCTTCCAGAGAAGGCAGTACGTCTAACTGTTTAAACAACGGACTTTACGTCTATCGGAACCGTGCGGTCCAAAACTGAGTGGGCTCACCCGAACCTCAGCCAACAACACGTTGTAACAGATTAGGTAAAATGGAGCAGCAAATGAGTGAAACAGACCTTCAACAGCAATCCGCAGAAGTAATAAAATGAAGCAGAGCCGTGACGCGGCGGTCACAACAATGAAAAATGCATGCAGCCTCGCGACACGTAATGAAACGTCTCACAAAAACAAACATTCATTCATCCGCAGCTTCAAGCATACGTTGAAATGTGAAAGAAAAGATAATTCTAACGGGAAACGCACCAGACAATGCCACGATTAGCAATCTCTGACACCCACCAGCCAGAACCACATAAACCCAAAACCAGGATACAGAACTATGCCAACAATACCGTAACACATAGACCACAAAAACAACTTAATCAATTCAATCTTTCAGAAGACCTGTACGGGCCACCAATATGTAATAAATCTATAGGCCGTTTGTGTAATTAAACACTTACGAGGTCAGTTTACTGACTTACCTATAGTTTGGATGAAAGATCCGAGCAGATTTTATCTACACACATCTACCATCAGTTTCACAGGATCTCAACTTTTTCAGGTTAAATCAATAAATCTGTGATGTGATTAGCCAGAAATGTAACTTCACAAGAGACTTCAACTTATGTTGGTCTACCAGAAAATAGACCTTTTATTGAAATTATCATGAAAGTACATTAAACATTTGTATCGATATTAGCTCTGATTTAATAACTACGTTGACAAGAATTCAAATTAAAACAAACAGACAGTTAGGAACTTTTCTGTTGGTACATTTACTTGACAGATTAAAAGCTTATGAAAAATAAAAAATAGGAGGAAGATTAAAGAATGAAAGCTAAGTTAACGGAAGTTAATTATTTTGAAAAGGCAGGGTGACACTTTCCCATACAGGTCTTAGCTGGGCTTCTCACACGTTCAGAACACATCAACGCCTCGTTACCTGTTGACGATACGTCTTGGAGATAAGAGTTGAAGTTTGTGGACACTAACGGACTGTGTTGTCCAGTTCACGTCCAGATGGCTTCCGCGTGTGTGAGCTGATTCAGACGAGCAAGAAGAGCCGCTTCTCCCGGCAGGAACAGGGCCAGCTCCTGGCAGAGCTTTCAAAATAAAACTTCAGAAAACAAATTCTTTCATAAAATGAGTGAGTGGGTTACAGTAAGCTTTACTGTAACACCAGCTGAAACGTGGGTCTAGTTGACACAATGACCGGAACGTCTCCAGCTTTTTCCAGAGAAGAAACCAAGTTCTTAGGATGTTCTTCCCTCCGACTCTAAAGTCAAAATAGGAAGTGCACCTTTATATGGGAGGCGGGGTCTCCCCCACCTCCTTAATAACTATTGGCTGGTTTTAACAAAATAAGAGATGGGTTTTCATCTCATAGGCAGAACTGTCTCTGACGGACAACAGGAAAACTGTTTACAGAATCGGCCAGATGGGCTGGCCTGTGAGCACAGAGAATATTATGGCTAACTTTCACAGACAAAACAGAGAAGGAAGTTGCAAGTTAAAAGTTTACCCTGAACTGTGCCTTTAGATTCAGAGCCTGCTTGTTCTGCAGAAATAAAACCAGCAGAAGGTCAAAGCTCATGAAAGTAACAGATCATCATTAAAATGACAAAATATACTGTAGATCAATTCTGAATTAACACACATTAAAGAGAAAGTTCAATCTGATTAATTAGTGTCCATTAATTCAAAATAATTGTAACAAATATAAGTGTCCACTCGTTTCCTTGAGGGCTTCAAGAAGGTGTAACACTTAGAGTTTCAAAGAGATGCAGAGAGGTGTACTTGAAGGTCAAGCCTGCAATATCAGAGATGAGGTGTATCACTACACAATTAACGTACACTGTGCAAGGTAATGTCACAAGTAAAATGTAAAAAGTTGAAAAACATGCTCTTTAATTAATTAACAAGTTGATGATAAAGTAGTTATATATTTTCTGCAATCTTCAAAGACAAGCGCAACGTCTTCGAGAGCAGTTCTGAGCCAGACTCAGACAGAGGAAGGAGCTGCTGCCTGTCAGCTACTTTGATGGAGATAGTAGATCCTTCACGTTTACAACAGCACGTTGCTCAAACGTATAACAGGCTGTAACATCCTCTAACCCAGCAAGAAACAACCCAAAAAAATTAAAAAACGAGAGGAAATTAACTGTTGTCCCAGCATGTTTTTCACAGCAGCCCACTTTTACTCAGTTTAACATTTAAGTGCATTACGCCCGCAGGACTGCCAGTCTACGCTGGTGCAATCGACCGTAGAACCGGGGACTCCGTAGACAGCCAATCAGCTTCAAGGAAGCTGATCCCCGCTGATTGGCTGTCTACGGAGTCCCCGGTTCTACGGTCGATTGCACCAGCGTAGACTCAACCTGGGAGGGGGCGGGACAGGACTGTCATGGCTGCCCCCATGAGCTTTTGGAAAAAGAGGTGGATAGAGCTCCAGCGTTTAAACTTCTTCTTTCTTTTTTTTTTTAAAAGGAGCTCCTATTTTAAAGTAAAATAAATCAATACATACAAAATTTTAGTCTCTGGATTACAAACGTTAACAGTGTTTTTGCTGGGATAGGAGTTGTAACCATTGTCTTCCTGGTATGTAAGCAGACACAAAGCATTGTGGGATCAGAACCGTGACTGAAAGAAACTGGCAGGAAGGCTATATGCTCTCATTACTTCTGTGTGTATGCGAGGGGCGCTGTTGGATAGATCATCCATGTTGTGAAACATTGACAGCCAAACCCTCAGCTGTTCAAGAAAATGAGGTCTTGTAAATAAATTGCTATTAGCTGTATTGAATTTTAATCTTAGAAAGCGCAAATCTGCTTATGAATTATGAAAGTTAGTCGGACAGCTAAAGCGCTAACAGATTGTTTAGGTCCGCCATTAGTGGATTAGCGCTTTAGCATTCCCTAGCGGTTGGTTGCCCACCACTGATGACGGTCTTTTAATAATTGGTGATTTTAACATACACGTCTGCTATGAGGCTGGACCATTGGTCAGAGATTTTATGAACATTATTGACTCTTTTTATCTCACGTAGTCCGTCACATGTGTAACTCGTGAAAAATGACAAACAATGGATCTTGTGCTGTCTTATGGGTTAAATGTGTCAACTATGGAAATCTGTGGAGCTATTTTTATCAGATCATCTACCGGTTCTGTTCAATGTGGTGGTCTCTGGTAGGAAGAAATGGACTGGACCATCTGTGCGTTCTGCACGCACAATTAATTTAAACTCCATTTTTTAATCATGTCGTGCTTTTCCATCGGCTTTAATGACTCTGTCTCCTGCAACCCTCAATTCTGCTCTGTGCCCAACATGGACAAGTTTACTGATCTTTTTACTTCTACGTGTACTGACATTCTGAACCCTGTTGCTCCTCTGAAAATCAAAAAGAGGATGTCATCTCAGCCGTGGCTGAGTGAATCCACCCACGCGCTAAGACGCCAGTGCAGACGAGCTGAGAGGAAATGTAGTAAGAACAGACTGCAGTTCCCTTTCAGTTGGTCTCTCGGTGCAACATATTTGCTAGGGAAATTGCGCCCCCCACGCGATTACCTGAAGGAATATACTCACGCCTTTACAGCAGGGGCGTCACCGCCGCGCCAGAGGCCCCGCCCTCAGGGTACTTAAGCGGCTGACACCCATCCATCTTTCTCTTTTTGCCCTTCACCTCGCTTACACCTGAACTACCTTCGAGGGACTTCTCTGGTGCTTTCTTCGCTCAAATCTGAGGTGAGCTTGCTTCCTACACAGAGCACACTGAGAGTTTTCCTGCGTATTGTTGGGCTGGCGAAAGCTAGTCCAGCACATTTCTCTTAACCTCGAAGCTTTTCTTCTCCTTTCTACAGATTGCTTCATTCGACGGCGCTAACTACGCCACAGATACGCTAACTCCTAGCGAGCTAGCCAACGGAAACGATGAGACGGAGAAGACTTTTCGAATAAAAAGAAAGAAGATTCTGGAAGGACTTGCTCGTCTCGTCTCGGACGTGCCTCCAGAGAAGGGAAAGCGAAAGGCGAGACTTCCACGGAAAACCAATGGGACGGCGAGCCCAACCTTGCGCACCTGTCCCAGTAGATGCGGTTATTCCCTCGTAGCAACGGACACTCACGAGGCTTGTCCAGTCTGCTTGGGAATGCTTCACACAAAGACAGCGCTGGATACACCAGACTTTTGCCCACACTGCTGCCTCATGCTGGACGCGGTGTTGAGGCATCGAGTCGACCTCGTCGCCAAGGCCATGGGCGCCTCAGCGACGACTGCAGACGCAGACACTACGGAGCCACTCACTCCCACGCCGGAGCTCGAAAGTATGGCTTTGCACAACAGCACACGCATCGAATGGGGCGACAGCCCTGACGTGCTGGCTCCTATGGTGGACCTAACAGTGGACTTTGACACCCGGGGCATGATGAACGAAGACGAGATCTCAATCTCAGCCTCGGGCGAATTTTCGACGGAAGAGGCGGACGTGGAGCTGGAGGATCAGGGGGAAGACCTCAGCCGGACCCCGCCACCCGTGCTCCCAGACACTGACTTTTCAATCCCTGCTCTGTTTGAACTGTGCCACAGAGCAGTGGACGTGTTGCACATCCCTTGGCCAGAACCTCTGCCTCGCCAACAGGTCACGAGGCTGGTAGGAAACTACTTTTATTCGAAGCAACAGGTGACCATGAGGCAAAGGATGCACGTGTTCCCGGACTTCCTTACAGAACTAACACGCACGTGGGCTCAACCCAGAGCCCCGATGCTTTTACCCCTCTCACAGTTCCTCGACGTAGACGGCAGCCATGGCACAAGGCAGGGGAATGGCGGAAGTGGTCATTGCCATCCGCTACCTCTGGATGACCTTAACGGATTTACCGGAGGGACAAAAGGTGCCTTTTCTCCACCACTCGATAGACCGGAGGGATTGTTTGGTAAAGCCTTGGAGCGAATTCAAACCAAACTGGACCAGAGACGTAGGCAGGCGGAAGCTCTCCGGGTGGGCATCCCCCGGAGAAGTTTCGCCCCCCCCGAGGGAGTCTGCTAGAAGCAGACCTGTGCAGTCTCGACACCACTCGGTAATGCGTGCCCCATCGCAGAAGCGGCCAGCATACGAGGAAGGAACCCAGACAGAGACCCATGTCGGGCCCACCTCGTATCGAACACGCATGGAGCAAGAACAGGTTTGTCCCCCGCCATGCGTCCAAACACAGGGCTTCCTCGGCGAACCGGGACAACAGACAAAAGCGTGCCTGATGAACCAGGACCACGCTTACACGTTACACGGTCACCCGCCCAAGCGGTAACGGGTACGATCCGCTCATGTCCAGACTTTGCTTGTAACACAGTACAAAAAGCTGGTTTGTTTTCAGCATGCACAGATCATGCCTTCTCTGCTGTAAGTGACATAAATTCATGTACGTCATCACGCATAAGCATAAATAAAGTTCATAAAACAGCTCCTCTCTGTTTTACTGACTCCTGTAAACACATATATATTTCCAAAGAAGCAGGAACCTCTGGCCTGCAAGCCGTCATAAGGGGAAGAGGGTTTGTCCCCCTCTCCCCTCACGGCCCACGGGGTATTAGCTTATTTCATAAACCCCAGCAGGGTGCCTCTGATGTATCTGCAGCTAGCAGACTCAGAGGCGTCTGCGAACACCCCCCACACCTCTCCTCGAAACAGGTGAGGGGGGTCACGTGTTCAGGCGCTGGCCCCATTGTATACAATGGGGCAGCCAATACATTAACCAGACGGACACGTGATATGTCTGCGCCTCAAGACGCCCTTGGGCAGCTGCAGTCTTCACACCTCCACAGCAGTGACTGTGTTCAGCTGACTGTCGGCGACACTAAACTAGAGTCTAATCAGATGTCTCTTCCTGCTTTTAGAAGGAGACTGGGCTCTTTATCACCAATTAACTTGGAGTCTGCCAAGTCAAAGGAAACGTCTCCACGTTCTCACGTAGCGGCCGAGCCTTTGTTATTAACAAAGGGCATGCAGCGCCCAAGCAATAGTGCGACAGCACGTGACCTCCCGCTACGTGCTGATCCATAGCTGTTTTCAAAATCAATTCTTCCAACGGTCGGTTTACTTGGTACCAACGCTCCATTAAAGCTGAGGTCCAGTAGACTGGACCACTCCACTAAACGGATTGAAGTTAGGAGGTCTGCTTGTCTACATGACCTGCAGTCCCACAACCCAAAGGAGGATAATACATTTTCTGCTCCTAACCTGTCCAACGAGTATGACAGGTTACATTTGCCTCCAATCACTCCTGAACAGGATGAATTGGGGACAAGTCGGCTAGGAGGCCCCTTTCCCAATCTGGTCGAGTTCCACCAAGCAGGATCCTGATCCCTGGTTGGGATCTCGGCATGATCCTGGGGGCTCTCTGTGAACCTCCATTTGAGCCACTGAGTGAGGTTAAGATAGATCTACTATCTTATAAAACTGCTCTTCTTCTGGCACTTTGCTCGGCGAAACACATGGGCAACCTCCACGCATTGTTTATACATCCAATGTGTACCAGATTCGCCCCGGACGGGTCAAAGGTCACACTAAGGCCTAATCTTGTATACACTCCCAAGGTCTAGACTTTTAACCATAGGAGTCTAGACTTTGATCTCTCCTCCTTTCCACCTGCTCCTGTTCTGACTCAGGAACAAGAAAGACTGAAGGCTCTCTGCCCAGTGAGGGCTTTACACACCTACATGCAGAGAACAGCTGAATGGGGGAAAACAAACCAACTGTTCATTTGCTTTGCAACACATGCTACCGGGAAAGCCCTATCAAAACAACGCCTCTCACATTGGGTGACTGAGGCCATTAAAAGGGCGTACAGTAGCAAAGGTCAACAGGTGCCCTCTGGAGTGCATGCTCACTCTACTAGGGGCTTGGCCACTTCCTGGTCATTGTTCAAGGGTGTACCAGTCACAGACATCTGAGCTGCTGCGAACTGGAGCTCACTAAATACTTTTGCAACGCACTACAGTTTGGATGTTACTGCGGGTGACGTCACTCAGGCTGTCCTTTCTAACATACAGTAGAAAGCAGCCTTGGGATGCCTGCTGGTCAAGGTCAGACGTTCACTCTAGCATGCATTTTACTGAGCATTTCAAGGGCGTGAATGGATTACGTTCCCATAGCAAGTATGTTGCACCGAGAGACCAACTGAAAGGGAACTGAAAGTTATGCACCATAACTCATGTTCCCTGAAGGAAGGGAACGAGGTGCAACATATCTGGCCCTTTCAATGCTGAAAGCTCGGTGAAGTGCAATTTTGGAGAAAGATGGATGGGCGTCAGCCGCTTAAGTACCCAGAGGGCGGGGCCTCTGGCGCGGCGGTGACGCCCCTGCCGTAAAGGCGTGAGTATATTCCTTCAGGTAATCGCGCGGGGGCGCAATTCCCATAGCAAATATGTTGCACCTTGTTCCCTTCCTTCAGGGAACATGAGTTATGGTGCATAACTTTCAGGTTTCCCTGGACATCTTTAAATACAACTTGTCAAATTGTCAGAGCTGTTAAAGCTGCTAAGACTGCTTTTTATCTAACATGGTTTTAAGCAATAGTCACAGAGTCAGGTTATTTTTTTATGTTTTTAACTCTGTTGTGAATCCTTGTGATGCTGGTCATGTTGCTGAATCTCCTGCACTTTGTGAACAGTTTTCCAATATTTTATTGATAAAATCTCTGCTCTGAGACCCTCCTCAACACAACTTTACACTGACCCATCCTCATTTCCTCCATCTTCAGCTGCCTTTGAATGGTTTGAATCAGGGACTTCAGCTGTTTTAAAGGACATTGTGGACCACATTCAGCCTTCTAATTCACCTTTGGACTGTTTTCCCTCTCGACTGTTTAAAGAAGTTTTTAACACTCTTGGTCCGTTTGTTCTTGTCCTGATTAACATGCTCTGTCATCAGGCTGTGTTCCAGCTACTTTCAAACATGCTGTGGTGCAGCCACTCATAAAGAAGAAAAACCTTGACCCAACACTGCTCTTAAATTACAGACTTATTTCAAAACTACCTTTTCTGTCAAATTTTTTAGAGGAATTTGTTTTTAATCAGCTTAAGAGGTTTTTAACTGCACACAACATTGGTGAAAAATTCCAATCAGGTTTTAAATCAGGCCACAGCACAGAGACAGCCATTTTAAGAGTTTTTATTGACCTTCTTTTAACAACTGATGCAGGAAGCACTGCTGTTTTACTGCTTTTAGACCTTTCTGCTGCCTTTGATACTGTGGATCACAACATTTTGTTGTCACAACTTGAGCAGTTGGTATTAAGAACAACCTTCACATGAATGTGAAGAAGACGAAGGAGATGATTGTGGACTTCAGAAGGAACAAACACACCCACGCCCCACTGAAAATAGGTGGATCTGCGGTGGAGGTGGTCTCCAGCTACAAGTACCTGGGTGTACACATGAATGATAACCTCAGCTGGAGCAACAACACCACCAGCCTGATCAAGAAAGGACATCAAAGACTCTACTTCCTCAGACGGCTGAGACGAGCTGGTCTGAGAAGCTCAGTCCTCACCTCGTTCTACAGGTGTGCAGTGGAGAGCGTCCTGTGCTCCAGCATCAACGTGTGGCATGGAGGCTGCACAGTTGCAGAGAGGAAAGCTCTACAGAGAGTGGTGAAGGCTGCACAGAAGTCTGTGGGAGTCAGTCTCCCCACCATCACAGACATTTACACCTCCAGATGCAGAAAAAGAGCCACCTGCATCATGAAAGACCTCACTCACCCAGCACACTCACTCTTTGCACCACTCCCCTCGGGACGGAGGTTGAGGAGCATCAAATGTAGAACCACTAGACTGAGGAACAGCTTCTACCCTGAGGCTGTCAGACTCATGAATAAATAAATAATAAGAATAAACACTGCAAAATGTCACATCATGTTGATACTGATCTGTTTCTTGTTGCTGCGTTCATCTGTGACCATCTGCTCATAATGACTCATGTTCGTGCTGCTGTTTATAATGATGTTTTTCTACTACATTAGGGCTTAGTGTATTACTAGCTGATGTCTCTCTTAGTTAATCCTAGATGTTATTATTGTTTTTCTCTTGCATTTGTTGTTGGATGTAACTGGGACCCTGTGTACATAATCTCGTTTTCATCACATGTACTACATGCGGTGCAAATGACAATAAATACTCTCTGACTCTGACTCTGACTCTGACTCAAAGGCATAGTTTTATCATGGTTTAGATCCTACATGACTGACAGGAGTTTTTCTGTTCATTTAGGGGAATATTCTTCATCTCCAACTCCTCTGATTGGTGGGGTCCCTCAAGAGACTATTTTTAGGTCCACTGCTTTTTAATCGGTACATGTTGCCTTTGGGGTCCATTGTTAGAAAACACAACATCCCTTTTCATCGTTTTGCTCATTATACTCAGTTTTATCTTCTGATTGAGTCAGTCAGGGTCACTCCATATTCGTCAGGATCTGGTTTTATAGCATGTCTTAGCTTTTTGTGTTTATCAGATGAGTCTGATTTACTCAAGTTTTCATTCTTCCTGTTTTTTCTGTGTGTCAGTATTTACTTGTCCCCAGTTGAATTTCTACTCCCACCTGTTCCTTGTTGTCTTTTCCTCAGATGTTTCCAGTTTATGTTCTGTTTCTTTAGAGTTCATTAGTGTTTCACATTTGTGGGTTCCTCTGTTTTTCATTGCACTAACAGACAGTCGTTGTCTCCTCGCTGCTGTGCCTCTGAGTTATAGTGTTGCATTTAATTTTGAAAGTAGTTTTGTTTTCTCAGTCCTTTAGAATTAATTGCTAAATAAAGTAGTGTGAGCTTTTTGAGACCATCGTTTCCTGCCTGCATTCTAAGCTCAAACTCTACCAACAATGACAATCTTTCAATCATAAAAGTTGGAGGGTCAACACTCCAGTCTTTTTAATGCAAATAAAGTACAAAGTAAAATGATCACATGTTTATAATTAGATTATTTCAAAGAAGTTATGGGTCTTCAATGTTCATGATAGGTGATCTTTATTCATCTTAACGCAGAGAAATTCTGGTGTTACAGAAGCTTGTGCACAAACCACGAAAAATCAAATCCAAAAAATAAAGAATGGATATTGAAAAGGATAGGAAGCTAAAATTGAAGTTCAAACAATTTACACATTTGAAGTAAGGGAAGAATTAAACAGTGACATCTTGGCACAGGAAGGATTTCCTAAACCAGTCAGGACAGCAGCTTAACTTATCAGGCCTTCTAAGATGGTGCAGAGCCTCTGTACCAGGAGCATAAGTCATCAGGCCTCTTGATGAAAATGTAGTTAATGGCTTGGACATTGTCCCCAGTCACCCAGTTTGTTCAAAGACACTTTGCTGGGCTGCTGGTTAAGAAGAAGGTGATCTAAGGGGTTAAAAGATAAAGAGCAGAACATCAGTATCTTTCCGAAATTGTAATTTTGCAGATTTTACAGGTTGCAACTCAGTTCTTCATTTAAAGAGTGATCATTAAGTTAAAATAAATCAATACATCAAGAAAAGAAGAAGACAATGGATCTCTGACAGCAAAAATAGGGGTTTATTGAAGAGAACAAATTGTGGTCACTCAAACAGCTTCTCATCTCTTGAAGCTGAAATCCAGTTTCTCACAATAGTAAACCTCTTTGTGCATCAACCCGCATCTCTTGTTTCCCCTGTTGATACACACCATAATAAGGAAATATTTGTCTATGCTTGGTATAACAAGCGTTGCACTTCTCATAAAGTAAACACCTGCCTTAATTTCTACGTATGCTACCCATAAATGGTCTTATTGCTAATGTCAATTGATGCTTTTCTTCCAAATTTGGTGATGATAAGAAACGCATACAACTCATATCATGGGGAACAGAATGATATTCTACTGCTCTTTACTGCCTAAGCAAACAAAATTCTACTTCATCAGTTTAGAAGTGAATCTTTCCCATACCTAGCAGACACAGGCACTCTCAGCACACTGATTCAGATTCATCCTTTGCTCATGAGTCAAGGCAAACCACCTCACATAAAAGTCACAGAGTGAGACATGCACTGCCCCATCATCTCCCAGCCGGCCTACAGTTAATGTACATAAGAAAAAACGAGTTAATGATGTGAAAAATTAGTGATGTTTGTACAGTTTACCCCGTTTCTTACCTGTGAGGAGATACTGTTGTCTTCTAGGATCCAGAGTGACTCCACATGCTGCAGAAGAGGAAGAAGTGTAGACGGCATCAAAAAAGATTGCAGGGCCTTTGTACACCTGAGTCAAACAAGAAAACAAAATTCCATATACAAGTTGATAAACTGAAAAAACTAAAAAGTAGTTCATCCCATACCCGATACACGTCAACGTCATATTTGACTCTCGTCATTAGGTTTCCTAAAGGATCGTCAACAACCTGCCTTCCCTTGACTGTTGCCCTGAAAACTGCAAAAAAGTAAAATAAATAAATATGAAGATACATTAACACAGACAGCATAGTAGCATGCTGGAGTTAAGAGCAAAAACATGTTTCCAATATTTCAAACACTTGCATGTGCCAGGAAGATGAATGCAGCAAGAGTTTAGCCAGCTGCTATTAAATAATGTGTGCTGCAGATTTCTAGAGTCAACATAGGAGGAATGAAGTGAGGACTCTTTAACCAGCTGATGTAAAACATGCCCAATTTGCCTGTATGCTCCTCCTTCAGTCCATGTCTGGATAGAGATGGTGACATACAAATTAACCAGTTTGAAAGAAAAATAATTATAAAAAATTCAGGCAGCTCAGACTTTATAATAAGCTGAAACTGGTTCACTGCTGAGAATCTCATTAGTCTGAAAATTATACAAGAAAGCAACAAGGAAAGTTCTGTAAAAGTTAAATCAGGTTAAATATTCTTAACTTTTAAAAGTAGCCTAAATGCTTAAGACTCTTGGACTTAAAGCTACTGTATGTAACTTTTCTAAAAATATATTTTTTAACATACCCTGATACATGCTCAATAATCCAGGTAGAAAAATCCAAAAAAGCTAAGTCTGGTCCTCTGGACATTCAAAAAACAAAACAAAACAAA